>OX940974.1:96468144-96695849 GCA_954871275.1 Leptopterna dolabrata
GGTGTGATGAATGTGTTTTAGCGTACATCCACCACGAGCGGTGCGAGGAGGGATGTGCCCGGAATTTGGTTATGAGCTAATCACCACCATGATCCGGGATCTTTTTGGATGTGTCCGTTGGTTATGGGCGTACCACCACCATTCACGGATTCTTTTAGGATCGTTGCCTGGTCGTCCCAGGATCTTTTTGGATGTGTGATCGGTTTGTTTATGGGCGGACCACCACCATGCCCGAGATCTTTTAGGAAGTGTGTCCGTTGGTTATGGGCGTACCACCACCATTCACGGATTCTTTTGGGTTAGGAGAGAGAGACAAGGCAAGGAGGAGAGAAAGTAGTCAGCGAATGGAGGAGAGCGTAGAATGAGGAAAAAGGTGCAGGAGGCGAGTTTTTATATGCTTGGGAGCTGTCTCCCTCCATCCTCTAGCTAGTAGAGGATGGTGGGGACCTCCAGGCTGGCCCTCGGCTCTCTTGCGCCTTCTGTCCCCACTTCTCGGTTTATTTGGTGAGATCTTATTTCTACATACAAGGGTTGTGGTTCTGGGAGGATACCACGACATGAGGCTTTGTCGATTTCTGTTGCGAATTCTTGTCCGTATTCTTCTTTGCTTTGTGATGGGTGGTACATACCTTCGCTAAGTGATTACTCTTACAGAGATCACATACTGCCTTCTTGTGCCAGCAGGCACTGGATGGTGCCTTGTAGTGACGTCCACAAATTACCCAGGCGGGTGGCTCCGTGGTGTTGGTCGTACGCTGAGTCGAGCCAGAACGCTTTTTCTGAGGTCGGCCCTTTCCTCCGGAACGGGTCGTCGAAGTCCGGTACACTGCTTCCTGTTTGACCTCTTTCAACAGCTCGTACTGATGAGCAGAAGATTCTTTTGCCGAAGCTATGTTGAGAGCTTTGGAGAGGTCAAGCTTGTCCGGGTCCTCTCCAAAAAGCCTATCTTTAACAGGTCCCTTCGGTAACCCGAGAATGAATCTGTCCAAAATGTGGTCTTCTAGGCTTTTGAATTTACAAACCCCGCCCAAATTTCGGACTCTCGCTCCCAATCGGGCAGACTTTCTCCGCGCTCGCGTGTTGCATTGTGAAACCGGTAGCGAGCTGCAAATATAGATTCCGACGGCTTGAAATGATTATCAAATAAGCCACGAGCTCGGCGTAAGTCCTCGTTTCCGGTGCCAAGGGAACACAGAGATTAGACACGAGCGTATACGCATCTTCGTCCAAGCTATTTAAGAACAGAGCCCGCTGTTGTTCCAGGTTCGTTATATCGTTTGCTCGGAAAAATTTTTCCATCCGCGGCTTAGCCGTCGACCAATTGTTCCTCGTCGATGAGAAAGTATGGAGCGTGCCCACATACGAGGTCATGTTGCGGCCGGTATCGAACGGCAGCTCGGAGAACAAAGAAGTCGAACACGTGCTTGCCGTCTTCGCAACTTTTGACGTGAATTTCCGAAAAATCCGAGGAAAACAAATCCGAGGAAATCACGATCAGCACATGAAAAATTCACGCACACATTATAAAACAAGAGAATCCTCGTCGCCACTGTAATGTTTTATAAAGGGTTTAATTAATCACTCGAGACAAGGTTGCTTTCATATTCGTACTGCCATATAGTTCACATGGGATGGACGAAGGGGGAGGCGGTACAGCACTACCAACCGTTCACAAAATAATGTATTCCTACGGATACTACATTTTGCTTCCGAGTCGGCAAGGCAGCGGAAGCTTTGTTTTCACTTTCGAAATGAAAAATTTTTTTGTGCTCCAGAATCAAAATTTCTACTTGCATTTTGCGTTGCGATGGTGATTTCAGACAATTTCCCAGGTTTCTGACTCATAAAAAATGAATTTCGGGAGCTTAACCTTCGTTACAACTCAACCTTCGTTCACTCTTTGGTCAAAATCAACTTCATAATTCGGTCTTCTCATCCTAAAAAATATGGAAAACTATACCTCACAAACTCGTGTTCACTAAAACCTCAAAAAAAACCTCGAAAACCCTTATTTTTACACCAATCCCCCCCATAACACCCCTGGGTGTATTCCGATCGGGCTGCCGAGCTTTGGGAGACAACTAGGACCCAAATGGGGACCCAAACTATGTGCGGAAGAACGACGATTTTATACCAAAATTTAACGTAAATTTAAGGCTGAAACTTTGTTAGAACCTCAATTTTCCACTCATTGGTCAAAATCAACTTCATATTCGGTCTTCTCGTCCTAAAAACCATGGAAAACGATACCTCAAAACCTCGTTACTAAAACACAAAAAATTCCTACTTTATACCCATTTTTCACTCATAACACTCTTGGATACGTTCCGATGGGGCTGAAGAATTTCGGGACACAACTAGGGCCCAATTGGAGCATATGTGCGAAAGAACGAATTTTTTAGACCAAAAATGAAGCCGATATGCGTGATACGCCGGACGGTGGACGGACACTGCATTTTCTGAATGTACGCACCTTCAGACGTAAAAGAAAAATTTTGAGGGCGTGTTATGCAAATTTTTTCTGAGCGAATACATAGGTGTATTATTCACAGAATAATAAACCAAAAGGAGCGTACCTAATTCCTGTTTTGGGGGCCAAAATCGGTGGAAACCATCAGAAACAGTTATTTCAATTATTTCACATGAAAGAAACAATAAATGAACAGCCAACATTTCTCTAGGTGTGTCCAGTAGAATAATAAACCCATGTGACAAGGACTTTGCAGCGTGTTTATAATCTGAATGGTTTTGATAAAGTTAAGCATGAAAATGGTCTGAACAACTGCTATACGAACATCTATTACGCACATTCCAATAGGCGTAACCTGATCTCTAGGTCTGCATTTTCTGGTCCATTTTCCGCTAACTTCTTGAACTTCAATTGGGCTGACATTTTTCATATTCTAACGTCTCTTTGATGACAATACTGTTTGCGCCACCTGTTCGTAAATATTGGTGTGTAGTGTATATATATATTTATAAGTGTATGGGGGGCCAAGTGGCATTGTGTTGAGTGTTTGTGGGGAACGAAGTGGGCTGGACTCATCACGATATTGGGCCGTACTACTCACAAAATGCGCCATGTGACACTTGCCCAGCCTGAGCTAGCCGCACCTTGCGGATATTTGCTCGAACTCACGGAATTTTATTAAAATTACTGAATATAGTGCGCACAAACACATAAAAAGAGTTTCTATAGAAAATCGTTGATAATTTTCCAAAAAATTCAAGGTGCTTTGAAATTCGTACCTAGGTACCCATTTTTATTTTATCGAATTTTCTTTTCGTGGATGATTCGAAAAACTTTATTTCAAAACAAGTATTCGGAAAGCAACCAAGTTAGTGCTAAGCAAATAAGTTGAAGTTCGTTCCTCAACATCAGATAAGTAGTTAGATACTTTAGTGGTCCCGCACGTCCCCTCCCTTGGGTCAAATTTTCCAATAATTGGGGCGTAGATCACTTTTACCCACTGACAAATTTAGGTACCTATCCTTTGGTAGCACACTTCACTTCTTGGAAAATTAGGGGAGTCAATATTTTAAAATAATTAATATCATCTTCCTGGACCCAACGCCACGGACTTTCGTTTCCTATTTTTCCATAATGCTCCATGCAGTTCAAGATTCTTAGGCTGCAAAGATCGATGCAAATTAATGGAATGTTATTACCCATTACATACATATCGATTTTCTAATACAATCCATATTTTCGTGAAGTTGAGTTCTATATCTTTCATTCTACATTCTTGAGTTCTATATCATTGATTTCTACATTCTGTATTCTTTCAGAGGCCACCGCTCCTCTCCATGGACCGCCCTTCTTCCCTAATTGACAACCGCCCTAATTCTTTGGAAGAACCTATAACATAATATGACATTTTCACTAATTTCAAATAGGTATATACCTATGTGCGTATTAGCTGCAACACCATCATAAAACCTTGTCAATTCACGTCTTTCGCCACTGAAACCTATCAAAATTATTTCAGTGTTACTGGAAAGTTCAGTTATCCACTGCTTCAACGCAGCATCAACGAATTTTTAAATTTTCTACTTGAAAAGGCCCTCGAAGGGTTTGAAACGGTCAAGTAACTACTTCGTACAGGAACAACTGTGATCGGTTCCAATGGCAAAACTGTGATTTCTGAGGGTTTGTGAGGACATGGGATATGCTCGGAATCAACGGAAGTTTCCCTAGAATACCTAATGTAGAGTCACATAGTATTGTCCAACAATTCCCATTTTAGAACTACCGTGGGCCAGCTGGGCGTAATACTTACGTCACTTTTACAAGATCTTTTGATTTCTCTTAGTGTGGAAGTTGGGTTTGACTGGGAGAATCCGCAACCCGACCACGTGGGCGTGGGGATCCTAAGCTCAGAAGGTTTCGGTCGTTGTTTTTTCACTGAAATAATAGTAACCCAATAGACTAGAAAATCAAAGTAATTACAGGGACATCATTTATGGAAGATTTATGTAATTTCAAATATAATATTAGCTCTCAGAACTGGGTATTACAACTGACAATAAGTTCGAGAATCAGTACATATTCTTGGCTATTGAATTCAGAAATTCGCCGTGAATCGAGGAGATGTAATTGTCCAGCTTTCATCCGCATGTGGTTCCTCTGATCAAATATCTTGATACTAAATCTAATTACTTAGGTATCCAAATAACAGCCCCTGAACTTACATTGAACGATGCTGGTCCTCAGATTATCTGATCCAGTGATTGAGTCTATGTCGCTAGGCGATATCGAGGAGTTCGGCTTACTGAAGCCGTTCTCACCTAAAATGAAATTACAATATCATGCTCATGGAACAACTACTTTCTACTTACTTACTACTTTCAGTTCAGAATCGAAACATCGTCGATTTTGGGAGTTGCTGAGAACGTTTGATCACTTTCGGGAGGAAAACAATTTTTACTCCCAACATGATAATTTCCACCTCACATTTTGCGTTGTATGCCCCCCATACACGGTCGAACAATTCGCGCGAACTCGATGTTTGCGCGAACGTCTTTTGACGCCTATTGCCGCGAATTCGCGCCCATACACGTAGCAACCTGCTGTGCTAACATCAGTTCATTTTGAGGCGTGTCTGATGACAGATGACACATAGTAGGTGCTAATCTAGTCTCCAGCTCGTGTCGTGATTAATAAAACTGTGTCATTAAGTGATTAGTTTAACATTAATGTCTGATTAATTAACATCATGTCTGACACAGATGATTTATGTGCCGCAATCATTCTTGCCCTTGATGGGCCTGAAAGAAAAAAATTAAAAAGAAAAAGGAAGCAAAGGGTCTGGGTGAAGGAATGGCTTGGAAAGAGGAGCGAATTTGGTCATGGTCGTCTGGTTGCTGAGCTCAGATTAACCTCAGCTCATGACTACAACAAATACCTCCGAATGGACGATGCAACGTTCAGCGAGCTGTTGGAAATGGTGAGGCCCCTAATAATGAAGAAGACCACCGTCATGAGAGCCGTCATTATTCCTGCGTTATCAGCGTTATCAGAAAGTCCAAAGTAAACAAACAAGACGATAAAGAGAGTGTACCCTCCGAGCGCTGAAGTGGAACTGGCCAGAAGTTCGCACCAACACCACCATACACGGTCGAACATGTTCGCGGAACGGGATGTTCGCGCAACAAATTTTGGCCCAGACCGATCGTACATGAACTGTTTGCGCAATCACTCGAACAGCCCCATACACGGGCGAACTGTTTGCGCAAACACCGAGTTCGCACGAATTGTTCGGCCGTGTATGGGGGCCTTTAGATAAATTTGGTTCCGCGTATCTGTGTAACGCTTGTAACGCTCATATATGTTTAGAGGAATGGTCGTAATGATCTGAAATGGGAGGGGGGGGGGGGGGGGTAAGTGCGAGTTGGGCCCTAGATAATTCCATATGAAAAATTAATCAAAATTGGACGGTAGGTAGGTACCTAACTTTCATCTGCACATGCACAAACGAGAAATTCTTTTGACGACCATAACTATGTGATGAGCTTAAAATTGGAAGGTATGTGCGTGTTTGGCTCATACGAGTTCATCAGCATCGGACTGTAACACCTGCGCAGGCACAAACGTAACTCTCGTTCTGACTAGCCTTTCTGGTGTAGGCTACGAATCGCTAAAAATTACCATGAAACACCAAAAGTGTCATTGAATCACTTAAGAAGGAAAAGAACATTTTAGCCGTCAACAAAATGCTTTCCCAAGAACAAGTTGGTCAAAGTGTTGGGGGTTAAATTTGAATTTTTAGAAGTGGAAATTCGGTAAAAATGGCTCAAATCACCGCACATTAAGTTTTCCGGAAGTGCTAAGGAATGATGAATTGACAGAAAAAATGAATAGTTCGGTAATCAAAAATATTTTTTCCATTCCAAGGAGCCAGATTTGAGTTTTTGGGGTTCTAAAATCTCTAAAAACCTGTACTGCTAGCTAATATAACCAAAATGCACCGATATATAATCACCAAATGTGATTACAGGTACTTAGAATGGTGGGGAGACTAAAATTTTGCTGAAAAATAATAGATCAAAACTTGTTCAAATTTGAGATTTATGAGTCATAATTTGTTTGTGAAATTCGCCCATAAAGTCGTGCTGCATGACTGGAATTGTTTGAATAAATACATTTTTGTAATTTTTCTGTCTCGAGTCACCCTTCTATACTATTTTTGGTAAAATTTAAGAAATGTATGGTATTTTGTCAAGCATTGAAAAATCAGTATAGTGTACCATAGTTTTCATTATTCGACAGAACGATTTTCCATGGATACAACATAATTATCATCTTGAAGTTTGGGGGGGGGGGGGATGAAAAAACGCTGCAAAGTCGTTGTCACGTGGTTTTACTATTCTCAACTGAATCCGGCACGATTGGGACCTCAGTGAAGAGACCCACAAAGCTAATTAGACGGTTTTAAACTAAAATATTAGGTTGCTATTTCTTACAAATTATATTCGATCAATAGAAGTGTCACTGAATTGTTTTATTCACCTGCTAATACTATATCCGTTATTACATAAATTTCTGGTGATTACAGCCATTTTCACTGGTTTTTGACATACAAATACTGATTTTTAGCGTTAAACCTTCGTTAGAAACTCAGTCATTCACTCAGTGGTCAAAATCAACTTCATATTTGGTCTCCTCACCCTAAAAAACATGGACAGTGGTAAACCACAAGCCCAAGTTCACTAAAACATCAAAAATACATAAATTTGCACCCATTTCTTACCCATAACACCCATGGATGTTATCCGATCGGGCTGCCGAGATACGGGACACAACTAAGGCCCAAATGGAGCCTGTGTGCGAAAGAAGGATTTTCTCAGACCGAAAATTAAGGCTGATATCGATGACACGGCGGATGGCGGACGGACATTGCATTTTGGTTTATTATTCTTTGAATAATATGCCTATGTATTCGGTTCGGAAATTTTATACGAACACCCCCTCAAAATTTTTCTTTACTTTTCAAGGTGTGCAGATTCGAAAACGCTGCAAAGTCCTTGTCACATGGGTTTATTATTCTACTGGACGTACCTACAGAAATGCTGGCTGTTCATTTAGTGTTTCTTTCATGCGCAATAATTGAAATAGCTATTATTTATGCTTTCCATCAATTTTGGCCCCCCAAAACACGAACTAGGCTCCCATTTTTGACAGATGATCTTTGATCACGGACAGTGCCATTTAATTGTCTTGATTCACCTGTTGATACTACTTCTAGTGCTGTTATACAAATTTATGTTGACTTCAGACAATTTCCCAGTTTTTGACTAATAAAAAATGAATTTTGGGAGCTGAAATTTCGTTACAACCTCAATTCCTCACTCGTTCGTCAAAATCAACTTCATATTCGGTCTTCTCGTCCTAAAAAAACAAACATGGAAAACGATACCTCACAAGCTGATGTTCACTAAAACCTCATCAAACAAAAAACCGAGAAACCCTATTTTTACACACATTTTTCACCCATAACACCCCTGGGTGTATTCCTATGGGGCTGCCGAGCATCGGAGCACAATTAGGGCCCAGATGGAGCCTATTTGCGAAAGAACGACGATGTTGGACCAAAATTTAAGGTAACTTTAAGGCTGAAACTTCGTTAGAACCTCAGTTGTTCGCTGGATGGTCTTCTCGCCCTAAAAAACATGGAAAACGATACCTCAAAAGCTCATGTTACTAAAAACAACAACCCAACAAACAAAAATACCAATCTTTACACCCATTTTTCACCCATAACACCCTTGGCTATATTCCGATTGGGCTGCCAAGTTCTGGGACACAACCAGAGCCCTAACATCAACAAACAGAAAACCGAGAAAGCCTATTTTTACACACATTTTTCACCCATAACACCCCTGGATGTATTTGACCGGGCTGCCGAACTTCGGAGCACAACTAGGGCCCAAATGGAGCCTGTATGCGGGAGAACGACGATTTTAGACCAAATTCTAACGTAAATGTTAGGCTGAAACTTTGTTAGAACCTCAATATTCTTCGCTCGTTGGCCGAAATCGACATCGTATTTGGTCTCTACGCACCTTGAAACGTGAAGAAAAAATTTTGAGGGGGTGTTATAAAAAAAAAGTTTTGCTCAGCGAATACATAGGTGTATTATTCACAGAATAATAAACCAAAATGGGTGCAAAAGTTGGTATTTTTTAGATTTTAGTGACCTTGGACTTGTGAGGTACCGTTTTCCATGTTTTTTAGGGCGAGGAGATGAAAATACGAAGTTGATTTTGACCTGTGATTGAAGGATTGAGCTTCTAACAAAGGTTTAACTCTCAGAATTCAATAAGTTTTGGGTCAAAATCCTGTGAAAATGGCTCTAATCACCAGAAAGTTGTATAATAACACAGGAGGTAGTATTAACAGGTGAATCAAGACAATTCAGTGACAATTTCACTGACCAAAAATAATTTTTCAAAAATGGCAACATAATATTCGAGTTTAAAACCGTCAAATTAGCTTTTTGGGTCCCTTCACTGAGGTCCCAATCGTGTCGTACTAAGTTGAGAATAATAAACTCACATGAAAAGGACTTAGCAGCGTTTTTGGAATCTACACACCTTGAAACGTTAAAGAAAAAATTTGTTGTTCCAACAAAATGTTCAGAACCGAACATGTTTGTTATTCAGAGGATAATAAATAAAAATTGGGGTCAGTTGCCAAGTTGAGGAAATTAACGCTCAAATGTTGATTCTAGTCTAACCAAAAATAAGGTGGTGTTTTTCCTATATTAGGTGCCCCTTGCTGAGGAAAACAAATGGGGGCATATTTCCCCAGGGTTCCCCCCCCCCCCCCCTCCACGTTTCCCTGGGTCATCAGCCGTTAACTCTTATCATAAGAAATCCAAGTTACCGTTTGAGGGCGTGTTGGAAGGTGAGAGAACCCTAGGACTCGCCAGAGGGGTGTCGCGTGGGGAGTACCGCGACGTCGAGCCGTTCTGCTTTCCAAAGTGGAAGCCGTTATCACCTGAAAAAAAAAAAGTTCCATTCATGCAACACGACCATATATGAACAAATTTTTTAATCACCCTCCCGAACATTTTCCATAGTTTTGTCCACAACCTTCAACAATTTGTTGCCGCTAAACGTTTTTGTTATTAAAAATGAATTTTTTCAAATTACAATTTCATCCAATTTTTGCTGATTTTACAGCATTTATTATAATTTCGGAAATTTTTCAACTCGATATTTGGCCTATGTAGTGAATTGATGTTTATGACTACCTATCGAAATTTTTCAGCACTGTTTTGTAACACTGTTGATGAATTTATATTATTTTGGTGACTTTTGAAACTATTGTAGACGGGTTTTTAGCGATTTTTGGCGGAAAATCGACCTTCTTTTATTGAGAAGAATATTTTTGACAATTGAAATTGCATTCTGGTTAATTGCTGTCTGAATTCGACACCTACGTATCGGTTCGGAAAATTTTTTTGTAACACCCCTTCAAAATTGTTTCTGTTTCGTTTCAACAGCTTTGTTCGCGGTGGCCATCTGACTGTTATCAAACCGTCAGATCCATCATTTAGCGTTCGTGGTGGTCTTGCGGACTGGTCTTGGACTCTATAGCATCCATTGGGTTCTGTTCGCGGCGTTTTTCTGACTGTTCAAAAACAGTTTAGCTGACCATCAGATCAGACTGCGGATTTTCCCGAGGTAGTTACTCCTTTCTGACTGCTTGCCCCCACCACCCCTAGCCCACCTAAGCCAATCAAATCATTTCTCATCGCACCGCAGGGGCGTTGGGTCCATAAGGCCACTTGGGCGACTGCCCCGGCACCCAGAAAGACTAAAAAGACCAACCATTGTTCAGTTGACATTTGAATTTCCCTCCGTACACTGTACCTAGCATTTTTCACACAGTTCAACAGCGACTCACCATGGATATTCAATATTCTAGCAGAGGATCCATGGTGGTTCCTTCTTTTTAGCTCCATAGACAAATCATGTTATCGGAATAAAGCGACAGTAATCGATGTCCTGCAATCGAAATCGAAACCTAGGCTCCTGAAACTGGCAGGTAGGTCCTGGGACCTAGTGTTCCCATGGCAACCAAGAAAATTGGCCTGTCCGTGCATGCTCAGTCGAGTAAAAATGTTGTTCACCACGCCCACTTCAGGCCTTGTCTCCAGAATCTGATATCCACCTCAAAATCGTTCACAATGGAGTCGATCCCTTTGATTCAATTTGTCATCTCGATACGAGATGCTTCTTCTTCTGATTTGTTTTTGTTGTCTCTAAGTCACATTCGCTTTCTCTGTTGAATCTGTTGTCAGTTTTCAATTTTTTTGTGTCAAATTTTGTGTGTTTTGCGTTTGGTCCGGTTCAGATGACAGATTTGTATTTGTGGTAGTGATCTTGTGGTTTGTGGATTGATCAGCATCAACACACAGATAGCTAGACCTAGAGCTTCTCCATTCAAGTAGGTACCGGCCGACGGGTCATTGTTTTGTTGTATTTTAGTTTACTATATTTTTGTAACACATGAATTTGGTGGCCAAGTTGCAGTAAAAATTGTCGACGTTTTCGTACGACGATAGAATGTTGATTAAAAGAGATAAGCAGTAAATAAGATATGGGTGTTGTTACCCTGGGGTATTTTGTAGACAAATCTGTTGGTTTTGTGTTCTGGTTTGGTGCCCCACCGTTTTCAGACCCCACGCACCGCTACTGTCGCACCGCCGTGTCTCACTCTTTGTTCTGTGTCTGGAATGTGTGGTTCTGGTTCACCTTTTTGCTTCCGAGTCTGCGAAGCAGCGGAAGCCTTGTGTTCACTTTCGTCAGCCAAAAAATTTTTGTCTTCAGAAATCAAAATTTCCACTTGCATTTTGCGTTTCAAAGCCTACTGAACAAATTTGGTTCCGTGTCTGTCGGTCTGTGGGTCTGTGAGTCTGTGAGTCTGTCTGTCCGCATTTCCTTGTACAGCCATAACTTCCACGATTTTTAATTGATTCAGCTCAAATTTTGAGGGATGGTGCGGATAAGGCCCCTTGAGGTCCCATACAAATTTCAACATGATTGATCCAGCGGTACGACCTGCGCATGCGCTAACGTTAAATTCAACAAACACGCATAACTTTCAAAATTTTGATTCAATTTCGCTCAAATTTTCAAGGGTTGTTTGGACAAGGCCTAGTGAGTTCCAGTATGAATTTCAGCATGATCGGACCCTCGGTGCGCTCTGCGCATGCGCTGGCGTGAAATAGATTCAATTTCCTTGTTACAGCCGTAGTAACCAAAGATTTCACCCGATTTCAATGTAATTTTCAGGGGTTAAGCGGGTAGGGCCCATTGAGGTCCCATATAAATTTCAACATGATAGAGCCAGCGGTTCGCCCTGCGCATGCGCTAACGTGAAATTCTTCAAACACGCATAACTTTCGCAATTATGTATAATGGACGTAATGTATTATGGACGTAATGTTATGTAATATGTATATTTCATGTAATGTTATGTAATGTAATGTAATGTTATGTAATATATATTTCACGTTATGTAATGTTATGTAATGTATTGTAATGTAATGTTATGTTATGTTATGTAATGTTATGTTATTTTGCTTCCGAGTCTGTTCCATTTTAAAATGGGTCACTCTGATTGTGACGAGGAAGCTCCTGTGCCATCACCTTGGCAGTGTATTTTCATCTCTAGCCTTGAGCATGAGCGAATCAAATGAGAGGAGTCCATCACTCCTTTCGAATTATCATCCGGTGATGAATTAGATCTATAACTATCTACTACAAAAAACATCAAAATTATCTCAAGGAAGTCCTTCCTACGACGACGAGACGTTTTTCGTTCATTTGTTTATTTTTGTTCATCTCTAGTGATATTTATATACGTGTTCTCATCGTGCCTACATCAAGCCAGTTACCTACCAACAACTAAGGGCTGGTTTATCAATAGCAAATAACAGTCAGTTAGCGGAGATTTAACCAGCAGTAATAACAAAACGGCAGTTTACTTCAATGTGGGTGTTTATCTACCCCCGATTAAAGGTTTACTGAAGTTTAAATTTATCTGGTCTGAGGATGGCCAGATAGAAATCCTGTGTAATGAACGAAGAGCATGTTTTAATTCAGAAAGAGTACTCTTTTGTGCCACGTAGGTATCTTCATTATTTTTATAACTTGTCAAATTTTGGGATGGTTAAAAAACGTAGCTGTGTTGTTGTGTTCCGTATCTCGGCAGCCCGATCGGAAAACATCCAGGGGTGTTATGGGTGAAAATGAATGCAAAATTAGGTAGTTACGAGATTTTAGTGAACTTGGGCTAGTGAGGCATCGTTTTCCATGTTTTTTAGGGTGAGGAGGCCAAATATGAAGTTGATTTTGACCACTGAGTGAAGGATTGAGGTTCTAACGAAATTTTAACTCTCAAAATTCAATATTTGTGGGTCACAAACCTGTGAAAATGGCTGTAATCACCAGAAATTTGAGTAATAACACAGGAGATAGTATGAACAGGTGAATCAAGACAATTAAATGACAATTTCACTAATCGAAAATAATTTCTCAGCAATAGCAACCTAATATCAGAGTTTAAAACCGTCAAATTAGCATTGTGGGTCTCTTCACTGTGGTCCCAATCGTGCCGGATTCAATCGAAAATAATAAAGCCATGTGACAAGGACTTTGCAGCGTTCTTCTACCTCTGTTCACCATTCTATAGTCTTCTTCTTTTTCCCAAGGCGGTACGGTCAGTTAGAGAACATGAGCCTCCTCTTTGATTCGACGCCCCTGAGCTGTTTAGGGCGATCTCCTGACATCGGCCACCACGTCCTCCAGCCACTTCATCCGTAGTCTTCCTCCCCTTCTCGCACCTCCTGACTCTCCGCGGAGCATCATACACGGGATTCTTTCACTTTCCATTCTGTCAACATGCCTTATCAATCGAAGCCTCCCCTTCTTTATGAAGCTGATAATATCGAGTTCCTGGTACTACAGTTCGGCACTAGTCAACGAATGCTAACATGAAAAAATCGGTTCATTCATTCGCCGGGGAATCTTGTGTTCCTCAACCCTCCAGTTGTTTTCCCATGCTCTCATGAGCACTCAGGGCTATGACCCGTATGTATTGCTGCACATGCAAGATGCTCGTCAAACTGTTGTAAATTGTGCTCCTAGAATTTGTCCAAATAGGTAGCTCTTATTGCGCCTTCCAGGCACAATGCTGAAAAGTCCTAGCGCTTCTGGGTCACCTTGTGTCAAGCCGCTCCTGACCGAGAGTGGACGGGAGACCCGTGAATTCGAACATGGCACCTTGAAATGTCTACATCTACGTCATTCTGGCCAGCCTTAAAAGCTTTCTGAGTAAATTGAAATCGACTAGGTGTTCTAGTATAGCTGTGTGGCTGATACTGTTGTACCTACCTACCCTACTCTTGTTTTGAATTAGCAAAGAGGTAGTGGAACGTGACATCACTTAACTCACTAAACCTTTCCTACATCTGCCGGAGAGAATATAATAGTATATAAATATAATGAACTACAAATATAAAATAATAAAATATAAATATAATATATAGTCCGTGGTGGCGCCCTGCATGAAACCCACATTGATATTCTCCTACTGCCCCATCTGTATTGTTGCGATCAGTTAACTGCTATTATTAATTGATGAAATTCGGTATGCTGCAAGTAAGAGGGCAAATAAGCTTGTGATGGGCTTGGGTGAAAGAGGGCCATGATTTGTGATGGGACCAAGGACCTCTCATATGGCGCCCTTCCACTGGTCCAGATGTCACAGAAGAGTTGATACAGCTCATCAACGAGTTCGTCCCCTCTCCGTGCTTTAGAAGCTCTGCTACTACACCGTCAGTACCCACAGCTTTATAATTTTTCAAGCTTGCGAGTATTTCTCTCATCTCTTCTCTGTCTCTCTCTCATATGGTGCATTCTCGTCATCCGTCTTTTCGCTTTGTATGCTGTATCTAGTAATTCTTCCAACATTGCCTGTTCGAATTTCGTCATTTTCTCGGGCACACTCTTTTCACACCTGCTTTCTTCTATCGGCAGATCTGGTATTCCTTTGTAGTAACATTTTTTCCCGAGCTTCATTTCTTCCCTCAATTCTCGCACTCTTCGTCAAACCATTCATTACGGGGACCAGACTCTGCGACCCAGAAATTCATCAGCAGCAGCCTTGAATATCCTATTTCAAGAGTTCTCAATACCTCCTGCTTGGCCGGCCGCTATAACTTCTCTGCTCCCCTGTGGTTTGTAATCCCCATGATGTCTGAAGATTCGTTTCACAAGGTTGTTTTGCAATTAAGGGGAAATTCAGTGCCGGGTTTTGATGGTATTTCAGCCAAAATCGTTAAGAGATATGCCCAACATTTAGCTGCCCCAACTGTTCACTTATGTAGCCTATCCATACAGAATGCGAAGTTCCCTTCTATATTTAAGGTAGCGAAGGTGTTTCTGCTCTATAAAGGTGGTTGTAAGCTGAATCCTGGAAACTACAGGCCCATATCAATGTTAGGGCTGGTGGGGAAGATCTTGGAGAGATGGATGAGTTTGAACTTGGTCCAGTATCTGGAGTCGAATGACCTGCTGAGTGCGGCTCAGTATGGGTTTAGATAATCATGGGGAGTCGCTGATGCTATGTTCCACCTCACCCAGAAGCTTTACTGCTCCAGAGATGCCAAGTTGAAGTCGGCAGTTGTTTTCCTGGATCTAAAGAAAGCATTTGACTCGATTGATAGGAACTTGCTCCTGAAATGTCTGGAGGAGGTGGGGATGCGAGCCTGGAGTGGTTTGCCAGCTTCTTATCCGACCGAACTCAGTGTGTTGAAATTGTAGGTACAGTTGGGGAGGTGCGACCTATAAGCTATGGGGTAATTCAAGGAAGTACCCTGAGTCCTGTGCTCTTTCTAATCTACATAGACCACCTGGCTGCCTTGTCCTCCGCGGCTGATATTTTCCTCTTCGCTGACAATACGGCCTTGTTGGTGTCTGATCCCACTTGGGAGGTAGTACTCACTCAGAAGCGAAGGCTCTTGGACAAGGTCAATCGGTGATTACTCGGGAGTTTTCTCACGCTGAATGTTAGCAAGACGAAGTACATGCTCATTGGGAGAGGTAGCGTGCCTCACAATGGCAACTTTAGGATTCACTCTTGCGCTTCAGGTAGTTCTTGCAGTTGTATTCAGCTTGAAAAAGTATCTAACTGTAAGTATCTTGAAGTTATAGTTGATTCGGCTCTCATTTGGGAGCACCAATATAAGCGGGAATGCCCTCCACCCCTCCGGCCACTGACCATATTGCCAGACGCTGCTTATATCAGACTTCCACCAAAAAATGACACGTGTAACAATCTGCACCTAAGATCTTGGATCTATCATAATCGAATTGATGAGAACATGATCTGGTTTCTGAATTGTCCATCAGTGAGTACCATGTCTGTTATGTAAAGTTTTTATGCGATAACTGGGTACAGCTCACATATATTTATCTTACAGTGTAAAACCTATCGGATCCAGGCCTTTATCGTCACTGATTCAATGTAAATTATGGGCATCAATTTATTAAGAGTCCGAGTGCTATTTCCTTATCAACCTTTCACTCGCCTAGTGCCATCTTTTAATCATACTTCGGCAACATACCATACTTCCCCCCCCCCCCCCCCTCCGCCGATCCTTCGGTTCCTTCATACTATTTTTGTTAGGGAACGTGCAAACGTTGAGGAAAAATCTTCCTCGTAGGTAGACCATGCAGTACCTAATCGATAGCTCAATTTTAATTTTTGAAAATTGCTTTTCTTCGAAATCATATTTTCAGTTGCCATAACTAACATTTTAGAACCGTAAAATGTTACAAAAATACATGCAAAAATTCTGGACTATAATTTTAACTGCCTGTATCGATCAATTTATAACACATTTTTGGGCAAGAAGATGAAAAAGCTTGTCTTTTGCTTGCCCTAATTTTCAGTATGCCTTACCGTAAGAGGGAGGGTTGCTGTTGGTGGGAGATAATGTCCTAGGGCTCGGTATAGGGCTTGGCCCTGCACTGGACAGGTTACTGCTCATGGAAGAGTTCACTGGAATCAGCCAATCAGTCTAAATTACCACAATCATCATCATGCGATAGCATAGAATTCAAAACGGACTAAAATAAGACATGGTTGCTCAAGAATTAAATATTTTCTCGCAGCTTAAGCCGTGGACATCCTATAGGTATACTTATAGGGCCACGGAGCGGATTTTTTATTCCTATAGTACAACTAATTAATATCAGGGTTTTACTATAAATTTTACTGTTAATATCGAAAGAAAAAACGCTGCAAATTATTACACAACGGTTCATTATCTACCTGTACTCACCCCCTTCTGCGTAGATCACTTTCTGTGGTCAACACCTACGTACCCTCGCTTCCCCCATAGTCCGGGAGCCGAGGGTGATTTTCTTACCTCATGCGAGGGAAAAGCAAGGACCACCTAAATTAGTAGGCATTGACCCCAAGGTCAAGAAAAACCTAGGTCTGACAGCCTAAGTGGTGCGATTTGGACAGTGCAAATTTTGACATTTTAAAAATTTCAACGAAATTTACCTCAAAAGAGGGATGGATAAATATCCCTTCATTTTCTCGGCATTTGAACCCTGAAACTAAATTAACACCGTCAGACAAGTTTTCTAGTGCCGTTGGGAAATCAGACGACAATTTAAGTTCCAAAAATTTGAGCAAAATTTACCTCACAAGAGATTGAGGCCATTGAGGACAATGTACTCATAGAAGACGAAGACGAAGAACCACACATTATTACGAATAGTGGCAGTGATGAAGAGGAGGGTGATGATGAATAATCGACTCCAGTTATTAAATGTATTTTCAATTTCTTCCGTTCAAATGTTTACTTTTTTACTACATTTTATATTTTTGTGAAATAAAAAAGGGTGTTTATAACGTATGTAATCTATTTTTCTATGCCCATAAATAGTACGTGTGACCATAAATTTTTCGAGAATTAATGTAATGAAGGGGATTTGAAGAACTTTTAGCTGACAATTTCGCCTAACTTATTAGATTCAAGTTAGTAAAGACCAGATAAATGTATAATCTTCGTTAGAATCTTGGAACCTTGCTATAATGTAGGCACATTTAGTACAAAATTTGAGATTTAAATGGTCTGATTTTCAAACGGCACTAGAAATCTTTTCCGACAACACAAGTAGGATCTTATTGTAGGTTGATGAATTATACCAATTCCCATCCAAATTTAGGATCCCTCTGACAGGGTAATGTAATCCTTAATTTTGAAAGTAGGCAGTCTGGCGTGGTTACAGCACCTGAAATTTTGTCTGACGAGGTGGGTCTTACTTAAGGGGGATTGAAGGAATAAAATGCCGATGGCATTTTTCATCCCTCTTATGCGGTAAATTTTGCTCAAAATTTAACATTTAAATTGTTGTCTGATTTTCAAACGGCACCACATAAATTGTCTGACGAGGCATATTCGACTCTAGGATGATAAATTCAACCAATTCACGTCAAAATTGTGCATCCCTCCGATGGGGTGATTTTTGCCTGAATTTTAAAATTGGCAGTCTGGCGTGGTTATAGCACCTGAAATCTCGTCTGACAAGATGGGTTTCAGTTGATGGTGAATGAAGGAATACAATGCCGTTGGAATTTGTAATCCCTCTTATGAGGTAAATTTTGCTCAAATTTTTGGAACTTAAATTGTCGTCTGATTTCCCAACGGAACTCGAAAACTTGTCTGACGGGGTTAATTTAGTTTCAGGGTTCAAATGCCGAGAAAATGAAGTGATATTTATTCATCCCTCTTATGAGGTAAATTTTGTTGACATTTTTAAAATGCCAAAATTTGTCCTGTCCAAATCGCGCCACTTAGGTTGTCAGACCTGGGTTTTTCTTGACCTTGGGGTCAATGCCTACTAATTTAGGTGGTCCTTGCTTTTACCTCGCATGAGGTAAGAAAATCACCCACGGCTCCCGGAATAGGAAAGCCCTAAATCGAGTAATGGAACCGGCCGGGCAATTTACAGTTTCATAAACATGCGATGGATTCAAGAGTTCTATCATTAACTGTTATTATTTGTTGCTGTTCATGAAGCATAAAGTTTGTTCAAGTAAAGAAATACCTATTGACGAAATCCAAAATAACCGTAATTCTTCAAATGAAATAATAGCACGGAACTCGATTTCATTCAGCCTAGCAATGATACCTGGCCTGCATGTCTACCGTATCACTCACAATCATATTGAAGCTTTTCGGGGCAGGCTTCATAGCCTTACTGTAACGAACGGCTGGACGTATGTGCGATGCTCCGGGTGGTCTAAAAAATCCTCAAGAGCCATATCAATTTGAAAACGTAAAAAAAACATACCGTTCTATTGAAAGTTTTCGAGCTACGGCATTCTGAAAATTTCAGCCCCTATTTTTCACCCCTTGGAGACTACTGACAGTAACATCGAGATTCGCGGACCAACTAGACCTACAAACCAAATTTAATTAATTTTGATTCATGGTAACTATGATAAAACGAAGTAAGGCGGACGGACGGAAATTGTTTTATTCCATTTTTGGATTCTATCTTGAAACGGAAAACATAAAATTTTGAGGAGATTAAAAATTATTTTTTCATCCTCGATTCCAAAGTTTCATTACTGAAAATAAACCAAAACTTATTGTTATTCCATTTTCAACAAAGAAATGAGGTAACGTCCCATTAACCTAACTATATAACGCTTACTAGGAATGTCTCTGATGGAAGGTATAGATAAGGAGAGTCTTCCCATTTCTCGTTCGTGTTGGAGGGGGTGTAGGGGATTCGTCCATAGGGAATAAGGTTGGTTATGACGTTGATGTAGGTAGCCTGGGGGGATGGAGACGTAACCTCCATCAGCGAGAAACGCGGGATTGCTATGAGCATGGTTGAGGGTATGGAGGCCATGGTGGTTGTGGCCAGAATGGTGATGGTGATGGTGGTTGACTCTCGTCGTCGACGTTGGTAGCTGTGGCACAGGGGAGACGGGGCTCATGGCAACAGGCGAAGGGGCACCGTACGAAGATGGTGAGCGGCTTCGGTCACAATCTGTATAAAACATGATCACTTCGTGTCATATCACTCCCATAATATTATCTCTAGGTTATCGGGGAATAAACGTGGGCAGGAATTACCATTTTTGCCTCAAAAATGGATTCACCCTAGCACATATTTGCTGCATAAAGTTTTAACTAGTTTTGTCCAAATGCGAGTGACGTAATGTAGCAACCATCAGCGAGTAAGAGTGACAGGCAGTGCGTAGGTGGGTAAATTCAAACCTAATTTTGTCCTGTTATCCTCCTATTCTATGAGACCCCTCTTACTGCATCTTCATGGAAAGCACTTCGTAAGTGGACGAATAAATTAGTATTTTTTAATGTTTTTCTGCTTTGTGTAAGACTCAATCACACCCGAACAGCTGGACCAGTTTTAATGCATTTTTTTACAGTAGAGAAACACAGCAGAGAATGGAAGTGCGGCTCGGTTAATTACGCTATATTAGAATAAACTCCCCCCCCCCCCCCCCTCAACTAGGAACAGACGAATCTCTGTGACGGCGTCTGAATAAATATGTCCGTAAATAGGAGCATTATCAAATTTTCACATGAAAAGTGTGTAAAGTAAACATTGCCATAATACCACCAACACGGTTTTTTGTGAAATTTACGTAGGTTGTCGAAAATGTATATAAAATTTTAAACTTCACTTCGATTTAATTTTTGCCTGACGTTGTCTTTTTAAGACTCGATTCATTACGAATTGTCACTGTCACATCGCCAACGCAGGGTCTATTTTTCAACGCACATATAGAGTTGATTCGGTTATGATTGTTTGATAAAGTCTGTTTCCATGAATGATGCTTCACATAGATTTTAGTCACCATCTGGATAAATCAATCGGTACTTGAATTAGATTTGAGTTCAGTTATAACGCTGGTCTTGGCCGTCTGCATATCAGGGTGAGGGGTTGTGATAGGAGGGGGCTTCAATTTATTGATAATATAAAATTATTTGAACTCTTATCCCCTTTAATTTAATCGTTAGTTTGCATTTTAAATCCTGCCAGGGCGTGAATTATTAATAGTCAAACGAATTATAAGATCATCAATAAAATATGTAATGCGTCATATTCTGTGAGCGAAGAGCTAAAATTTATGATCTAAAGCTGAGAGGCAGGTTACCTAACGCAATAATAGTTGACTTCACCAAAATAAAGTTATTGTGGAATAATGAGACGGCCAAATGAAGCATAAGAACTGTTCATAACAATTTCGGGTGATCTGGACAACAAACTATTAACATTAAAAAATCGGCTAGTTGTAAATAGTGGCCAACCCACTTCATTAGGCTCAGCTGTTCGTAGGTAAATCGTTGAATTGCGTCGCTTGGCCAAGGGATTCAGCTTCGCCTGAAGGAATAAGGGGAAAGATATCGATCGATTAATGTACTTACAGATAGAATTCGTGACAGAGGAGTTGAAGGGTAGTGCTCCAGGCAACATGTAGCTGGGTGGAACCTCGACATTTACAACTCGTACGTCGTTGTTGTTCTGGAGCGCCTTATATGCCTCGTAAATATTAGCTGGAAAAAATTATGATGATCATCATTACAACACATGATGATCATTAAACAACATGATGATCACCACAGCTTATCAATTCCCATATACTGCACTCATGTCTCATGTATCAGCGAGTTTACTGCGTTCGAAATATTTTAGGATTTTGCAGGACTTTCTTTCGCCACTTGAGGTTTCGGAACCTAATATGGTGGGCAAACTGGCCAAGTTATGTTTCACATTAGTAAGGGCTTAGGTGCATTTATGATTCGCTATATCTCATAATTTATCAGTTATGGACTAACCCATGTTACGCTCAACTCCTTTAATGGTGAAGGTGTACACGTTGCCTTTGGAACGGAGTTTGGCGGAGGTGATAACGTCAAAGCGATCGTTGATCACATTCAACTGAGACATGTCCGCCACGCTCTCTGGGATTTCGAAGCTGAATATCACCGGCAGCGATCCCTGCCCAATAAATATTAAGTATCATATGAACATTTACATGTTGATCATTCAACATAGAACGGTTATTTACGACCACATTGTGGCCCCATTTTTTTAACAGCCCACCTTTTCAGTAGTGGCTGTGTTTAGCCTAATAGACCGACTTATACTCCAAGTACTACCTACGAGTACTTATTGTTAAGTCTAATGATGCATAATTGACGAATGAATTGAAGGCTTAGATATCTGGATCTTGTTATCGAGGTAAATATTCAAAATGATTCCAAGTGTATTCAGTACAGACTTTGGAGATAGCTCCACGGCCCATGGGGCTAAATACAACACCGTAGGTTCATATACGACCCAGTGCGTCAACTGAATCGACGATACAGACCATACTGACAGGGTTCTGCGCATAAGCAGTGACAACCTTTTGATATGATACGGTTGACGTACCTATATATTCACACATTTCTGCTTGGAAATATCTTGTAAGCGATTTCTTGTTTAATAGGTTTTCTCACAGTCATCAACCTTTACCAACAAAAGAAAACATTCCAAGTCTGCAAGCTACCGAACCGCGCCTGGAATCCTCATAATCCCGCAACCCCGAATATGCAGAACTGTATTGCATGGTGCCTACATAGGTACGATTGAGGCATTGGTTTGTGTAGGTACTACAGTGTGATATATGCAGTGGTCGGTAAGGCATTACGGTCGAATGTTTCTCTAGCCAGTGAAACTCTTTGGTAAACTCAGATTAGCATCTGACAAATATTCAAAATACTAAAAAACGACCCAACATACATTATGCATTACTAAGCGTGGTATGGAAGTCTTCACGGAAGCGATATTGACCATTTTAATACTTGGGAAAATAAGTAGAACTCCATCCTCAGTCTATCGGTCTCTGTTTCAGCAGGTGTAGGTATACTATTCGTAACATTATCACTTGAGATATAGTTTTCCTAAGTTGTGAACTCACAATGACGTATTGCAACGCGTTGTATACACTTTGGATGCTGTTTCCTGTTATCAGAACATTGCTCCTCTTTATTGAAGGGAGATTGGTGTCTTGGAGATCAGGGAATGTTATCTGCAAATATCACAAAACGTTAAGTAATTAGTGTAAATGGACACTTCCAATCCGCGGACACGATTTTTGTAACCCAAAGAGCTCCATTCCTATGTAGCCAATATAAAGTTTAAATTACGGAATGAAAGGGACAGAATATCATTAATTTCATGATGTGAGATATCGGGAACTGAAAATTGTCGGAAACTATCAATGTATCAGTTATAAACAGATTTAAAGCACCTACCTAAGTAACTACCTTTTATTGATAATTATTGACTAACTCATAAAAAACTATCTTGTCTGGAAGTTGTCTTCTGCAACGTTGTAATATCCAAGCCGTCCACAAGGATTACCTTCACATAGACTGGCAGGAGTGATTTCCCAGACTACTCCGTTGGAATAACGAGGACTAGATAAGTACGTGGTTTAATTCACACCAAGAAAATTCCACCTTCAATATCCAATATCAATTTCAGCCTATCCTCAATAATCAGTTTGACCTCATTTTTTGGGGGGAAAATAGCTTTTGTAATGGGTACCTAGTAAGTACATGAATTTTTGAAAATTGTTTCGTTTCTTTTCCGTTTCAGAACATTCTGAATTCATTCCAAGATTTCAACACGTGATGATGATAAATGATTGTATTTATGAATGAAGGTATCACTTAGGGCGGATTTCACCACCAAGAGTTAAAGTGCGAGTTACTGTCAACTTGGAGTTACAGAAAAATATAGGTATGCAAAACGTATTCATTTTTTCTATAACTCCAAATTAACTGTAACTCGCTCTTCAACTTTGATGGTGAAGCCCGTCCTTAGTGTCACACCAGGCAATATCTTCTGTCCTTGGCTACGACTTAAAAAATTCCCGATTTCGCTTGTATGTTCGTGTTGGCTAACGAGAGGATGAGTTCACGGAATTTTTGAAACTATAAAGCGGGTAAAATCTGAGTTTAGTCGGCTAAAAATCGGTAAAATTTGCTGAAATCCACTGAAAATTGAAATGATGGTTTCCACCAATTTTGGCCTCCAAAACACGAATTAGGTCTTTTTTTCAAATTATCTTTGATCATTGTTAGTGCCATTTAATCGTCTTGATCCACGTGCTGACACTTTTTCTAGTGTTACTCTACAAATTGATGGTGATTTAAGGTTTTTGACTCATAAAAAAATCAATTTTGGGAGCTGAACATCTGGTTGAACCTCAATTTTCCGCTCTTTGGTCAAAACCGACTTCGTATTCGGTCTTCTCGTCCCAAAAACATGGAAAACGATACCTCAAAAGCTCATGTTACTAACATGTTACTAAAACACAAAAAGTACTTATTTTATACACATTTTCACTCATAACACCCCTATGTATATATTCCGATTTGGCTGAAAAGTTTCGGGACACAACTAGGGCCCAAATGGAGCATGTGTGCGAAAGAACGAATTTTTTAGACCGAAAATGAAGCCGATATGCGTGACACGGCGGACGGACATTGCATTTTTGGAATCTACGCACCTTGAAACGGAAAAGAAAAAAATTTGAGGGGGTGTTATAAAACGTTTTTGCTGAGCCAATACATAGGTGTATTATTCCCAGAATAATAAACCAAAATGTAGGTCAAATCGCTATTAACCCATGCAAATGGCTGGAATTACAAAAACGCTGCGAAGTCCTTGTCACATGGGTTTATTATTCTGTTGGACAATAGCTACAGAAGTATTGGCTGTTCATTTATTGTTTCTTTCATATGAAATAATTTAAATGGATATTTCTCATTGTTTCCATCAATTTTGGCCCCCAAAAACACGACCTCGGCTCCTTTTGGTTTTTATTCTGTAATCGCTCTGCAAAAAATTTTTCTTTTGCGTTTCAAGGTGCGCATATTCCAAAAATGCAATGCCCGTCCGCCGTCCGCTGTACGCCGTACGCCATCCGCCGTCCGCCATCCACCGTCCGTCGTATCATGCATTACTACTTCATTTTCGGTCTAAAAAAATTCGTTCTTTCGCACACATGCTCCATTTGGGCCCTAGTTGTGTCCCGAAACTTTTCAGCCAAATCGGAATATATACATAGGGGTGTTATGAGTGAAAAATGGGTATAAAAGTAGGTATTTTTTGTGTTTGAGTACCATGAGCTTTTGAGGTATCGTTTTCCATGTTTTGTAGGACGAGAAGACCGAATGTGAAGTCCATTTTCACCAAAGAGTGGAAAATTGAGGTTCTAACAAAGTTTCAGCCTTAAATTTACGTTAAACATTGGTATAAAATCGTCGTTCTTCCGCACACAGTTTGGGTCCCCATTTGGGAACACATTTGGGTCCTAGATGTGCTCCAAAGCTCGGCAGCCCGATCGGAATACACCCAGGGGCGTTATGGGAGAATAATTTGTGTAAAAATGGGGGGTTTCGAGGTTTTAGTGAACACGAGCTTGTGAGGTATCGTTTTCCATGTTTTTTATGGCGAAAATACCGAATATGAAGTTCATTCGACCAACGAGTGAAGAATTGAGGTTGTAACGAAGGTTAAGCTCCCAAAATTCATTTTTTATGAGTCAAAAACCTGGGAAATTGCCTGAAATCACCATAAACGTATGTAATAACACTAGAAGTAGTATTAGCAGGTGAATCAAGACTATTAAATGACACTATCAATGATCAAAGATAATCTGTAAAAAGAAAAAAAAAGAAATAAAAGGAGCCGAGATCGTGTTTTTGGGAGGCCAAAATTGGTAGCACTATTTCAATTATTGCGCATGAAAGAAAGAATAAACGAACAGCCAACATTTCTGTTGTTTTGCCCGATAGAATAATAAACCCAAGTGACAAGGAATTTGCAGCGTTATTTTTTTTCAATTATCTTTGATCATTGGTAGTGGCATTTAATTGTCTTGATTCACCTGCTGACACTTTTTCTACCGTTAATATACGAATTGATGGTGATTTAACACAACTTTCTGGGTTTTTGACTCCCAAAAATCGATATTGGGAGCAGAACTATTGGTAGAATCTCAATTTTCCACTCTTTGATCAAAATTGACTTCATATTCGGTATTCTTGTCCCAAAAAACATGGAAAACGATACCTCAAACGCTCATGTTACTAAAACACAAAAAGTACCTATTTTTACACCCATTTTTCACTCATAACACCCCTGGGTATATTCCGATCGGGCTGCAAAGTTTCGGGACACAACTAGGAAGACCGAATATGAAGTCGATTTAGACCAAAGAGTGGAAAATTGAGGTTCTACCAAATGTTCAGCTCCCAAAATTGATTTTTATGAGCCAAAAACCTGGGAAATCGTTTGAAATCACCTTCCGTTTGTATGATAACACTAGAAAATGTGTCAATACGTGGATCAAGACGATTAAATGGCACTACCAATGATCAAAGATAATTTGAAAAAAAATCGTACCTAATTTGTGTTTTGGAGGCCAAAATTGGTAAAAACCGTCAGAAATAGCTATTTCAATCATTTCACATGAAAGAAACAAAAATGAACAGCCAAAACTTCTGTACGTAAGTCCAATAGAATAATAAACCCTTGTGACAAGGACTTTGCAGCGTTTTTCTTTCAACAGATTATTTTTGATCATTGATAGTACCATTTAATTGTCTTGATTAACCTGTTGATACTAGTTCTAGTGTTATTATAGTAATTTTTGGTAATTTTAGACAATTTTCCATGTTTTTGACTATACCTCACAAGCTCATGTTCACCAAGACCTCAAAAAAACCTCGAAACCCCCTATTTTTACACAAATTTTTCTCCCATAACGCCCCTGGGTGTATTCCGATCGGGATACCGAGCTATGAAGCACAGCTAGGACCCAAATGTGTTCCCAAGCGGGAACCCAAACTGTGTGCGGGAGAACGACGATTTTAAACCAATGTTTAACGTAAATTTAAGGCTGAAACTTCGTTAGAACCTCAATTTTCGACTCTTAGGTCAAAATCGACTTCATACTCGGTCTTCTCGTCCTAAAAAACATGGAAAACGATACCTCAGAAGCTCATGTTACTAAAACACAAATAACACAAAAAATACCTACTTTTATACCCATTTTTCGCTCATTACACCCTTGGGTATATTCCGATCAGGCTGCAAAGTTTCGGGACACAACTAGGGCCCAAATGGAGCATGTGTGCGAAAGAACGATTTTTTTAGACCGAAAATGAAGCCTGTACACGTGATACGGCGGACGGCGTACGGCGGATGGCGGACGGACATTGCATTTTCTGAATCTACGCACCTTGAAACGTAAAAGAAAAAAGTTTGAGGGGGTGTTATAACATTTCATTGCTGAGCGAATACATAGGCGTATTATTCACAGAATAATAAACCAAAACTCGAAAAACCCTATTTTTACACGAATTTTTCTTCCATAACACCCCTGGGTGTATGCCGATTGGGCTGCCGTGTTTCGGAGCACATCTAGGGCCCAAACGTGTTCCCAAATGGGGACCCAAACTGTGTGCTGAAGAACGACGATTTTAGACAGAAATTTAACGTAAATTTAAGGCTGAAACTTCGCTAGAACCTCAATTTTCCACTCTTTGGTTAAAATCGACTTCATATTCGATCTTCGCGTCCCAAAAACATGGAAAACGATAGGTAACTCAAAAGCTCATGTTACTAACATGTTACTAGAACACAAAAGTACCTATTTTTACACACATTTTCACTCATAACACCCCTGGGTATATTCCGATCTGGCTGCATAGTTTCGGGACACAACTAGGGCCCAAATGGAGCATGTGTGCGAAAGAACGATTTTTTTAGACCGAAAATGAAGCCTGTACACGTGATACCGCGGACGGCGTACGGCGGACGGACATTGCATTTTGGTTTATTATTCTGTGAATAATACACCTATGTATTCGCTTAGCAAAAAAATTTTATAACACCCCCTCAAAATTTTTTCTTTTCCGTTTCAAGGTGCGTAGATTCCAAAAGTGCAATGTCCGTCCGCCGTCCGCCGTACGCCGTATCACGTGTACAGGCTTCATTTTCGGTCTAAAAAAGTCGTTCTTTCGCACACATGCTCCATTTGGGCCCTAGTTGTGTCCCGAAACTTTTCAGCCCGATCGGAATATACCCAGGGGTGTTATGAGTGAAAATGTGTATAAAAATAGGTACTTTTTGCGTTTTAACAACATGTTAGTAACATGAGCTTTTGAGGTATCTTTTTCCATGTTTTTGAGGACGAGAAGACCGAATATGAAGTCGATTTTGACCAAAGACGCGGAAATTGAGGTTTTACCAAAGGTTCAGCTCCCAAAATTGGTTTTTTATGAGTCAAAAACCTGGAAAACTGTCTGAAATCACCATCAATGTGTACAATAACATTGGAAAAAGTGTAAACAGGTGAATCAAGACCATTAAATGCCACTACCAATGATCAAAGATTATCTTAAAAAAAAAGAAAAAAAAAGCGTAGTTTATTCGAGTTTTGGGGGCCAAAATTGTTGGAAATCATCAGAAATAGCTATTTCAATCATTCCACATGAAAGAAACAATACATTTAACAGCCAACAAAAATCTCTAGAACTCCAATAGAATAATAAACCCATGTGACAAGGACTTTGCAGCGTTTTTGGAATCTACGCACCTTGAAACGTAAAAGACAAAATTTTGAGAGGGTGCTATAAAATTTGTTTGCTGAGCGATTACGTAGGTGTATTATTCACAGAATAATAAACCAAAAAATTCAATAATCCAAAATATTTTTACAGTTGGGAGTCTAGTTCGAGTTTCTGAGGGTCAAAAATCACTAAAAATCTGTACAGTTGGTCAGTAAGATGAAAATGCATAGATAATGGTGGCTAAATTCTTGCTAAAATATAATTGACCAAAAATGATTCAATTCGAATTTTTGTGTACCAAAAACTGTTTGTAAACGGTAAACAACTCCAATAACCAGCATCGATTGCTATTAAATCACCAACAATGTTAAAGGATTGTACCTACTTCGAAAATTCGCTCATATGGTCATGCACACAGTATTTGATGATTTTACCTGAGTTCTTGTATTAGACTTGATGAGATTCAAATTGGAGTTGTCTTTCCCCCTCACGACGCAATGATGGTGTGGTGAGATCTCAATCGTCGCATATATTTGAGTCTGCTCCTATTGAACACAATCAGTTTTCATTCTAACAATATCTTATAAGTTAGAGTATGGATTCAAGGCGGTGACATGGGCTTCGAGGGCGAAGTACGGTTTACAAAAAGCTACTTCGAAAAATGTAATCAAGACTATTTCAGATTACAGGCCCTTCTATTTAGCACTTGTTTGTCTCTTTTTCTTCGCCCAAAACCTTCTCATTTTCCTTGCGAAACCTGAAGGGTAACAGGAAAGTATTGTAACCACTCTGAAAGACAATTTTTGAAACTCTTCCAAGCCATGGATCTCCGCCCATTCTAATATCACCTAGATACGTTTCAGGAAATAGTAGCTGTGCTCGCGGTGTGTGTGTGTGTGTGTGTGTGTGTGTGTGTGTGTGTGTGTGTGTGTGTGTGTGTGTGTGTGTGTGTGTGTGTGTGTGTGTGTGTGTGTGTGTGTGTGTGTGTGTGTGTGTGTGTGTGTGTGTGTGTGTGTGTGTGTGTGTGTGTGTGTGTGTGTGTGTGTGTGTGTGTGTGTGTGTGTGTGTGTGTGTGTGTGTGTGTACCGGGGTACCTACTAAAGGTAAGTGCTTGAGAAGGATAATTACATGAGAAGGAGTACATGAGGAAGATGGAGTGGAGCAGCATCTTCTTCTTCCTAAGGTACCTAATCTTTGTGTGACTGTAAACAAAAACAGCTGATGTGAAACCTATGTATTGTGCATTTCGTCTGTTACTGAGCGTTACAAGCGGAACTCTTACTGTTCAGATGTCTCGCACCTGATGTTAACCTGTAACTACGAGTAGGTACCATTATGAAACTTCGTTAACTCACGATTTGATTTGTCTTCATATGAGTGATCAATTTTTCCGTCGCTTCTTTCACCCTTTCGTAATCCAAACCGCTTCCTTTCACCAGAACTAGAGTTGAATTAAGTTTTTGCTTGGTCCTGAAAAATACCTGCAAAATACAATTCATCTTATAGTTACTCCTAGGCACCCAAAACAAATTCATATTTATCTTGGGCGTCCTTTAGGCTTATGGTGGTGATGTGAAATCATTGAATGAGTGAGTGACAGTTCATTGAAGTTCAAAATCTAGTAATAGGTAGGTTTTTAATTTTTTATTCTTCAATTCTGCTATACATTTTAATAAGGCTGGATTTATCCACTGCAAAATTGTTGAATACAACGTGTGGGACTGAACCTCGAAACCCCTTACACTTTGTACTCTTTTTTAATCGCTTTGGAGGACATTATACCACCTTAAAGAATTTTAAGCAAAGTTGAAGTACGTTCATAGGTACATACATATTTTATTCTTATAATGTACGTTTTTAAGCTTTATTTCTATCGCCTTAATTCTTCTGGAAGAAACTCTTCGAAAGGATACAAAATGGAGCTCACTTGAACGTTGAACTGGTCTTTGAGAGAGCTAATAAACGAGCTGTGCTCTTCCATTGGCATGAAAATCGTTCCCAGGACAGGCAAGTCGAAAGAAAATACCAGAGGAACCAACTCCTAAGGGCATAATTGTGAAACACAGGTACATCATTCATAGTACATAATATTCATCATCACATCAGCTCATTGACTACACATGTGATCGAATGAATGGAAGCTTTATATTACACTTCTGCCTAAATTTGAGTGTTCAAAGCCTTGGCCAGAAGCCAACACATGTTCTAACTTGTTCTTTTGTACATCACGCCTTTTCTTTGCGTTCTGCCCCCTCTTAAGGGCGCTTACTAATCTGCATTTCACGATAAATAACAACAAGAAGTAGTATCAACAAGTGAATAAAGACAATTAAATGGCACTATCAATGATCAAAGATTATATATATATATATATATATATATATATATATATATATATATATGCACACTTGAAAACGGGAAAACACTCTTGGTGATATAATATAATGAAATTTGGCAACAGAAGGTAGAAATTTAGGATCAACAGACAAACACTTACAACAGTGTTGTATGTTTTGTTGTATTGCTGTAAGTTTTTTGTCTGTTCCTTAAATTTCTACCCTCTGTCACCAAATTTCATATATTATTTTTATATATATATCGGGTGTTCGGTTTAAGAACGACGAAACTTTAGGGATCGATTCGTCAACTAATTTCCAACAAAATGTGTCTCAGAGTTATTTCTGCAACCCCTTGTTTTCGAGAGTTTTTTCACTTCTGAGATTTTTTTCGTGTTTTCGACCTTATCTCACTAAAATGACCATAACTTCCTTAAATTACATGGTGAATCAAATTTTGAGGATACCGTTGGAAAGAGCGTTAAATTTTCTTTCAGATTCAACCACTAACGTTTCTCTAAAGTCAAGAAAAACAAGCGTTTTTTGAGCCCAAACTACAATTTTTGTCATTTTTCATTTTTCTTGGCAATTTTCAACAGTACTTTCCAACAATATCGGGTACTGCAAAACTGATGAGCCCCACGGTAAAAATATCCACGTTTTATAAGCTTTCCAACGGTATTATTCAATTTTATTTTTAACGCCGTCGTTAAAAGAGAAATCGGTGATTGTATGCGGCGAAAAAACGTGGAGAGGGAGGGCATTCCCACACATTTCGGGAACCCAGTTAGTGAGGAAACGAGGAATTTTCGCGATTAGGATGGGTTAAATAACAGGTCAGAAGTGAAAATTGAAAAATAATATTTTTTCCTTCACAAAAAAGTAAAATAAAATAAATAAATAAAAATGAGTTCTTTCTACAAGGTTTTACAATTTATAAATTTTTTCTACGAAATTTTAACTTGTTACAGAAACTGTTCAAAATGCCCTCGGCCTTGTTGTAAACAGATTCTGCACCTCTTGCGAACACTATCAACAGGGCTGCGCAATTCCAAACGATTTTGCTCCATTTCGGCACAACACAAGTTTATCCTGCCAATCAACTCCTCCCGAGTTTCGACCCATCTTCCTCCCGAACCACCTCAACTCACAAGGGTTTTCAAATTTTCTGGACAACGATCTGACGGAGTTATTGGACGACGCGCCTCTTAATAGGAGGCAAAATATTATGTGGTGGCAAATGGATGGATGTCCAGCCCACAATGGACGCAACGTTTCCCAGTGGTTGAACGAGCATTTTTAGAAACAGATGGATCGGACGGTATGCACCATTAAGGTGGCCTGCGAGAAGCCCAGATTTGACTCCTTTAGACTTTTACGTTTGGGGCACCCTGAAGGCCAAAGTTTACAGCGTCAGGGTCGAAACTAGGGAGGAGTTGATTGGCAGGATAAACTTTGTTGTGCCGAAATGGAGCAAAATCGTTTGGAATTGCGCAGCGCTGTTGATAGTGTTCGCAAGAGGTGCAGAATCTGTTTACAACAAGGCATTCTGAACAGTTTCTGCAACAAGTTAAAATGTCGTAGAAAAAAGTTATAAATTGTAAAATCTTGTAGAAAGAAGTTATTTTTATTTATTTTTTTATTTTATTCATTTATGTGAAGGAAAAAAGAGATAATTTTTCAGTTTTCACTCCTGACTTGTTATTTAACCCATCCTAATCGCGATAATTCCTCGTTTCCTCACTAACTGGGTTCCCAAAATGCGTGGGAATGCCCTCCCTCTCCACGTTTTTTCGCATTCAATCACCGATTTCTCTTTTAACGACGGCGTTAAAAACAAAATTGAATAATACCGTTGGAAAACTTATAAAACGTGGATGTTTTTACCGTTGAGTTCATTAGCTTTTCAGTAGCCGATATTGTTGGAAAATACCGTTGAAAATCGCCAAGAAAGGTGAAAAATGACAATAATTTTAGTTTGGGTTCAAAAAACGCTTGTTTTTCTTGACTTTAGAGAAACTCTGATAGTTGAGTCTGAAAGAAAATTTAACGCTCTTTCTAACGGTATCCTCAAATTTTAATTCACCGTGTAATTTAAGGAAGTTATGGTCATTTTAGCGAGAAAAGGTCGAAAACACGAAAAAATCTTGGAAGTGAAAAAACTGTCGAAAACAAGGGGTTACAGAAAAAACTCTAGAGACACTTTTTGTTATAAATTAGTTGCAGAATCGATCCCTGAAGTTTCGTCGTCCTTATACCGAACACCCGGTATAGGAGCCTAATTCGTGTTAATGAGGGCAAAAATTGGTGGAAACCATCAAAAATAGCTATTTCAATCATTGCACTTGAAAGAAAGAATAAATGAATAGCCAACACTTCTGTAGGTATGTCCAGTAGAATAATAAAACCATGTGACAAGGATTTCGCAGCGTTTCTTATTTAATAAATGGTTGTTGCAGTTTGATTCGGCTGTTACCATTAATAAAACATGAGCTCTTGTTAAACGGGTTTTAAATCTATTTTACGAAGTACCTACCTACCTACCTATTCGGTTTTAGGCCTAATAACTTCGAGCGCACTGCAATAGTATAAACTAACATTTCTGCTTGTCCATGACAGTAAGTAGGTAGCTACTCCATGGTAACAAATTTCATTTTTTACAAAAAGAGAAATAAAATCAAAAAACATTTCTCAAAACAAACTGGTTTGTTTTATGCAAAGGGTTTCAAAATCAAAGTCATGGACGTTATTTATTTTAAACACTAAAACACCAGTATTAGGAATAGAACAAGCTTTGTAGGTACAAATCAAAATTTATAGAACTTTGTTTCTCTTACGGCGAGCGCGGGGCTATTTCACGTACCACATATTTATTTCTGTTGTGGCTTAAATTGTAGGACTTGACATATATTTTTGAAAATAAAATCATTATCGTACGTTAAAAGCTTATCTTCCCCATCCTTGAAATTTTGTTGTCATTCTATTTTTTTGCACCTTAAGTTCCCCCACCCCTCGAAAACTGACGCTCTGGGCACATGCCCAGTTGGCCTGTTCGGAGCCTGGAGAGATCCGGCCTTCAGGTATTCCGATCATGTTACTGTGACTGGGATGGGATGCTGCATGCATGATGTATACAAATAATTAGTTGGTGATGCGAGTAAGGGTAATTATTCGTGCACTCACCCTGACTCTTGCTCTGGCAACCTCAACGTTCTCGGCTTCTCCTGCGATGGAAACCATGTTGCTCTTCTCGTGCTGATTCGAGCGGTTGCAATCGGGGAAGTGGATGTGACAGCTGGTCGAACTCATCACACCCTTGATCGTGTTCCCTCCTCTGCCTATGATGTGACTGTGGTCAGTGTAGCTCACGTCGATTTTTAATGTTACCTTTTTTACCTGATGGACATCATGTATCAGAATGCAATTGAATATCTTCATGAAATGTTCAAAATGGTCACACAAGTACGAGAAACCATTCAAAGTGCCTTGGTAACGATGCATTTTTGAATGGATTGGATAAAATGGATGGCGAGTTGGTAGAACTTCCTTGCATCGTGAAGTATGATTCGCATAATTAGCCGTTGATTTTCACATGCGCAAAAAATATAATTAAACCCTCAAAAATTTCCTAGTCCATCTCAGTCAGGCAAGTAAAAGTTGGAAAGAGTCGGGTGAGGAGTTAGAAAAGGTGGACTGGATAGGTAGGTACCTTACCTACCTAACGAGCTAATCATGTGATTCACACAACGATATGAGAAAGCATGGCAGACAGCAAGTGGCTTACCTACTTTTTTCAATACCTCTTGAGGTTTTTTAACTGGTATTACAAACATCTTATCATAAAACAATGCAGTACGCAAATTTGTTCATAATGTATAGTAATTTAATCACCTCTGCGTCAAGTCCCTCAATAATGCGATCTTTAGCTATAATAATGTTCCTGAGCCGGCCGCGAACCTTGATAAATGGGTCTGCAAAATATAATTCGTTGAAGTTCAATCACTGGGATTATGAAAGTGAAACGATGGTGAAATACACTAGAATACATTTTTCAAATTATTACTCAACTCACTTTCGATCATTTCTATTTTAACACTTATAAATAAAGTGCTGGCGTTATGAAATTAAATTAGGTAGGTAATATTTACTTGGCAGTTGTGTTTTACCTTTTCGCGATCTTGCGTTCATTTTCAATCTTGTCGGCCATATTATTACAGTATGCGAGTCTTTCATTATCTGAAAAAGAAGATTTGTAGACAAAGATACTTTTAATGGATTTTGTGGTATCAACTTCCTAATTTTTGCAACCTGAAATTTTTAATCCAACGCTGTCGAGCAGTGAGCCGGTCGATTACAGGTAGGTACATATCGTAAAGAATAAAAGAGTTTTGTTCTCCAAAAATCACTGAAAACCATGGAATCTTTACCAAATTATGATAGTAAGCTAATGAATAATGACAATGGATGAATGAAATTACGATGAATTGAAATGATGACGAATAATTACACCTTTATCAAATCCTGAAAATAAGTAAGTATTCACTTTGTTATTTAAGGGTATGAATTGGGAACTGATGTGAATTTTCATTTTGACACCATTAGCCTAAATTTGCTCGGTAATCCGCGTTACTGGCTGTGTTTTTGTTCTTTGACCGAGACAACACGGATAAATGACTTGAAAGGTAATTTATATAAATGTATATATGACTGAGGTGAAGGAATGACCACTCTAGTCGTTTTTTGTTTTGAATGTTTATTCCACGACGTTTTGGTCCTGGAACATGACCCTAATCATGTGGACAGCATTACAGTTTTGTTGGAGATTGTTCACATTATAAGTTGCACAAACATTGCAATAAAATTTCACATTCTACATGTTTCTTTTAAACAAACAGCTGTTTGTTAAGGTATTTAATGCTGCTTCGCATTCGGTGCTGTGCTATGCAGCTCAAGTATGGGGCTTCTTGTCCTTTGAGTCGGCCGATAGGGTTCTAAGATTTTTCGTTAAGAAGTTGTTCTGCCTCCCAACAAATACTCCGAACTATATGGCCACTCATGAAACTCATTTACAGCCCATTTATCTGTTCACGCTGAAACTCCACTTAAAATACATATTGAAGGTTTTGAAGATGAGTGATACAAGGTTCCCAAAAATTGTCCTCCAGGAGGTAACAGCACGTCGGATATTCTGGTAAGGGGAGTGGACGAACATTTTTGAAAGATACGAGATCCCTCTGCATTGCCTGGACTTGAGGGGAGTGGACGAACATTTTTGAAAGATACGAGATCCCTCTGCATTGCCTGGACTTGGAGCTAAGTAAATTCAGCAAGAATTTACCAGAAATATTTTTTTTTAAATATCCGAAGGCTGCAATTAGGTTGGAGAGAATATAAGCTGCTGAAAGATTTTCTGTGTATAAATTACTTGATCGTAAGGTGATATGTGCGGATATGTCATCAAGAGAAAATTTTAAGCCGGATATTCAAGTTAAGAGGGGACTTGCTTAGTTGAATGGCTCCCCTACTCTTTCTAGGGTGAGGGTGGAATGTTCCCTATGCAATCTTAGGGCTAAAGAGGATATTGTTCACTTTCTGGGGGAATGTCCGGTGCTGAACGAATTTAGGGTGATTGTATTTAAGAAGTCCAGTAATACTAGAGAGGAGGTCATTCGTATGCTGAATAATAAAAATGACTGGTCTTCGCTGGCAAGATAAGTACACTCAAATGGCTATACTTATAGAAAATTTCTTGTCTCAGAATTTAATTCTGACTCACCCATTTCTCGACATCTCATCTTTATTATGTAGGTACCTACTGGATTGTATACCTACTTTTTTTGTGTTTTTTTTAAATTTTATTTTTCTTAATATTTTTAGAAAGTGTGTATAGGATTAATATTGCTGTACATCCATCCATATTGACATAAATGCTAGGAAAACTGTATGCGGTGCAAAATAGACCATGATTATCATTTATTATTATTTCGTGAACTCTGGTCAGACGGACTCAACGTCCATGCTCTACCTATAAGCTTTGGCCAAAATTTTCCTTGATGTCTGAAACGTAAAATTCGAGTGGAAATTTTCATTCTGGAAGACATGAATTTTTTCGACTCTCGCACGAATACAAAGCTCCCCTACCTTCGGCAGTGAGGAAGCAAAAATGAAAGAATTGAATCTGATTTAAATAAAAATTCCACTTCACGGAATTGCCTAATTATATATCCTTTACAGTTACAATAATTTTTTTAAATTATTATTTCAGAAGCGAAGTCGAGGAAGAACCTCTCTTCAGAAAAAGAAACGGACTGAGGCAGCAACTCAACGAAGCGGAGAAAGCAGTGTCGCCGCTTCAAACAACAGCTGCAGAGGTCGAAACAAGCAAAACCTGTGACTAAAACACAAGTTGCTGATGCAGCTTCACGCTTTATGCCCCCCATCGCTCATAGATTTTTTAGTGCTCAATTAAAATTATTTACCAAGAGTAAGTACGGCAGAAGGTGGACTGGGGGCATGAAGGATTTTGCCCTCAGTCTCTACTACCACTCACCCAGATCATACAGATTTCTTTAAAATCTTATTTTTACCCAGTTGAAATACTTTGAAACGATTCCAGGCACAGATACCTCTCAACACCAGAGTACATACCCACGTCATTGACTTCCTGAAAACCGAGATCTGTAAATGGTCCGTGGTACCTATGTAGGTACTCTGGTGTTGGATGAGGTATCAATTAAGAAGAACCTACACTACAACCCCAATAATGACAGAATTGTTGGGGTTGTAGATCGTGGGTTCAACAGGAAAAACCTAATTTCCAACCAGGCGTTATTTGCTTTGGTAAAGGGTGCAGTGACAACGTGGAAACAAGTGGTTGGCCACTGGCTCACTGCTAGCCAAGAAACTGCGTAAACAGTCCACGAAGCACTGTACCAATGCCTTCAGCAACTAACGCCTGCTGGTCTCATTGTAAAAATGGTTATTTGGGACCAGGGTGCCAAAAATAGGAGTGTGGTTAAAAAGTTGGGGATGACACCTGAGAAACCCTTTTTCCTGTATAAAGGTGAAAAAGTATTTCTCACTTGATCAAATCAATAAGAAATAGCCTGATTAACTATGACTTTAGGTGGAAAACAGGAGTAGCGAAGTGGGATCACATTGTGAATACAGTAAAGTGTGATGATCCCCTTCGCCTCCATTTACTGCCTAAAGTCATAATGAATCATTTTCAATTCAACAAAGGTAATAGCTTCAAAAAAATGAAAGTGAAGTATGCCACCCAAGTGTTGTCTAAATCTATGAGTACTGCCATCATGGTTTTACAGGCTCAGGGAATACTCTCAGCTGATTCGATACAGACTTCGGACTTTGTGGACGATTTCAATAATTTATTTGATTATTTCAACTCTGCAAAGAGAACCAAGGATAAACTTAAATATCGCTATGCGATATCGAATCCTCACGACATAAGGTGTTCTTGAAAGGTATGCTGAAGCATTTGTCGGCGGCCCAGTTCCTTCAATCCTCCAGGCAACCAGACTGTTTGCGTGGTTGGATTCTGAACATTCGTTCTCTGCTCATGTTCACCGAGCATATGCTTGCTAACTATGGAGTAAAGGAAATCAGGACACAATTCCTCAATCAGGATGCCCTTGAAAATACTTTCTCCATAGTTAGGCAGCAGCATGGATGTTCATACCATCCAACCACCAAACAGTTTGAAGGGGGATTGAAAGCACTGTCCCTGTCGTCAATGTCAAAGCTGCCAACCTCCACGAACTGTGAGGATGAGTTGGAAAGAGCGTTGGTTACTCTAAGGAAGTTGAAACCCCGTTCTGCTCGAAATTATGATGATCTTGATCCTACCGAACATGAAGATGAAGAAGAATATTCTAAAGAATTCGAGTGTAATGTGCCAATGGGATCGGTGGAAGAAAATGCTTTCTACTATTGCAGTGGGTTCATCACGAAGCAGTTCCTGCAAAATCATGGTAACTGTGCTCACTGCAAACGTCAAATGCTTGCTGAGCCAACCGAAAGGTTGATGACACAAAATTACGAACTCTTTGCTTACACTGTAAGCTTTGAAAGCTTACAGTGAAGCTTCGGGTTCGGGGTTTGGTAATTTGTATCTTCCAGCTGATCACGAATTTGACGTAGGTACTGAAGAAAGTTGAATCAATTTTCTTCCACCGTTTCCATTGCATTGCACATAGAATGGGAATAACAACAACTATTTTGAATGAAATTGGTCTGCAAGGACTAAGGTTAGGGTTGTATAGCGGATCAGCTGAAGAGCAATTCCTGAAGTCGTTTGTAAGGACAAGGATTTATTGGGAATTGCGTAGATTGGACAGAAGAATAGAGGATTATGAAGGTAAAAAAAGAATAACCTTTAGGAAGCTTAAAAAAATGTGAATATAAAATATTCACTTTTTTTAAAGCTTCCTCATATAATACATAATAATAGTAAACATTTTTTACATTAATAATTTAAGCTTAAATCGCTATTTTTCGCACCTTCATAGTCCTCTATTAAATTTTTCGATTTAATGCATTCCCCACTTATCCTCGTGGGAAATGTTATAAGGGTGTATAAATATATTTTGTGCAAATAAAAAACCTATTACCTATTGTAAATAATGTTAAAATGTAAATATTATACCTACCTACTGCTTATCAATATAAAATAGAATTTTTTTTTAATTAACATACTAAACAGTTTTTACGTTTTTAAAATATACCTAGCCCGCAATAATGACTCGATTTTTATTCTTTCTTCATGTGGGTATTCGAGGTAGGTAGTCATTGTTTCTTTAGGTTCATTTGAGCTTTATCCTCTGTCCGCAACGCAGCCCATTTTCAAGTGGAAAGGTCCAGTAACCAGTAAAACATTGAAAATAGAAATAGGTACCTACCCAATAAATTTATGCTTTTGATTGTATTTATCATGCTGTTTCTCGTAATTTTTAACCTTCTATTGAATAGAGACATTGAGCAGAATATTTGGTAACTAAATTTAAAAAATAAGATAGTATTTTATTAAATTTTGGGGGTTCTAGTTTGACTGGTGAGTGCCATGTAGGTTTCCTGGTTTAAAACCTCTAAACAACTACTATCGGTTATCCCTGGATATTGATGTGTTGAATAGTATCCATATGCACACTATTTTACATTGACTGGACGTTCCTCTTCTTTCTTCCATGTACTACAGCATAAGGGCGTTCACACTACTTGTAGACAACAAAAAGATGCAAGCGAAAGATACCATAATATTTCTCATAGTAGGTATCTAATAATAGATAATAATTATTCAATTATCGAAAACGAGTGGCAACTTACGCTATCAAAGAAATTGAAGGCCGTGTCCTCCGAGTGACCTGTGAACAGTGATCAGTGAACTGTAGCTTATGTTGTGAAAGTCACATTTTGAACAGTTTCATACTCCGAATAATTTTAGAGAATTTTCGATAAGAAAACATATTTACAAAATTTTAGAGAATTTTTGATTAAAAAATATGGATTCACATTTTTTTACATAGACTTTTGAAAACAAAAACTTCCTTTCCGTTTCAGAGTATTTCTGTATCCATCCCTGGATTTTAACCATTTTCATTAATCAATCAGCCAACAAAAATCACATCACCATCATCATCATTTTTTCACTTTTCATTTTTTTAAATATATATATATATCCCAAAGCCACCCGACTGAGAGGACGGTTTCCTTGTGCCAGGTTAACCCTGTTGGCACTCTGATTCACAATGTCTTTCTTGTATAACTTTGACTCAGGTTAAGAATGCTCACTACTATGAGCTAAAATTAGCGTTAATTTCCATGGCCAACGCTATTCTAATCACGTTAACATGCATGATATAGGTACTTCAGTGGTTTTGTGCTTGTAGCAGTTAGAAGCTGCTGTCATAATAGATGGGCACTCTCTGTTGGTTTTGCTTCCAGATCGTTTCATTTCTTACCCTATTTTGATAGGTCGTGAAATCCTCACAATCCAGATTTTACCACGGTTGTTTCTAGTAGGGTTTGCATGCTAAAATCAAGTGAGATTCGTCATGTTGGTACAGTTACAAAACTATCATCTAACTTAGGTTATTACTATTCCAAGATCGATAAATTTTCCAGACTCACCGAGGATATTATGTTGAATGTTCAAACAGTAGGAGATACTCAATTGGCCCTCAATACTACTCCCCATAGAGTTACAAAAGTGCCTCCAATGGAATTAATGTTCGGGAAGGTTTCTCATCCTCGTGAACTCATTGATATGGATGAGGATGTTTCTAATGTCCCTCAAGTTGATGTTGATACCAGCAGGCCTGTGCTAAGATACCAGCTAGTGCTGAATACAATAATACTCAATTTGACAAAGGTATAGTGAAAATTATTCCTTTTGTAGTCGGGAGATTTAGTATAAGTGAAACAAGAGGAAAGAAATCAGTGTAAACTACATCCTAAACATAGAGGACCAGTCATTGTTAAAAAGGTTCTGCCAAATGATCGTTATGAACTGCAGTCAATGATGGTTCCGAATGCATCTGACATTGGACCCACTATAAATCTAAGTGGTGATGATGATGAAAAAATAGATAAATCAATAGTGCATTTTGTAACCAACATACTTACCATATTTATACGTTCTATATAAACGTATACAATGCTATAATTATCAAGGTTGCTATAATTAGCTAGCTAATTATGTAAAAATATTTAAGAAAATATATGGCACATGGATTTATCTAAAATATATGGCGCATTAGTAGTTATACAGGCAGCTTGCGTGGCATTATGTAGTAGGTATACCTACGTTTTTTTTCCATACCACTAATTTGGAAGATACTTGGGAATTATGTTTCTAGATTCCAGACAGCAATGCAAGGTTTTATATTCGCACAACCTATTGAAATGTGTTATTTTAGACTGTAAAAATAAGCACTAATTGAATTGAGTTGAATCGATTTACTTAGTTCGTATCTGCACTTGATGGTAGGTACCTAATCAATCAATATTAGTTACACCAACCAGCTCCATTAATCCTTGTAACAATGTAAGGTGATTTACATACGGAATACCTAGCCACTTATAACAATACTCGTTTTTGAGTCTTGACTAGTTCAGGAATTATTAAGATTAATCTAAGTTATGAAGAAAAATAGTTGATTTACAATGAGCTAATGCCAAATGGTGTTTACCGAGCTTCTCATAGATATCACGAATCATCTTGGATTTGGAAAAAAAAGGTTTAAATATGTCGGGAAGTAGAACGGTCTGTAGGGTGTTAGGAGGGGGAGGGGGCAAATCGGAAGTGCCCCCAGTACTCCATACATTTAGCGTACCTACACCTACCTAGTTACGTCTATAACTATCTACCTACCTAACTGGAATAATAATAAATATTAAGGTCACTCAAAGGGCGTTCCTTGTACCACGTAATGCACGCTCAAGTGCCAATAGATGTTCTTTGAAACCACGTGCAACCCTATTTTATTTTGATCGTTCATTTCTATTCGGGAGGGTGCTACGGAGCATGCGGACCAGTTGTGTGGAGGCTTACCGAACATGAGCTGCTCCATGCGCCGCCGGCTGACGGGGAACCTCTCCTGAGTGACGTCCTCCTCAGGGATTCCCAGCATCTTTGCGACTTCATCTCGCTCGTCCTTAGTTAGGAAGTGCCGGTCATCCGCTGTGCTCGTCGATGTCGTCTCCGACTGCGCCTCCTCGTTGATTGCTGTCGCCATCGAAGTCCCCTCTTCCAGACTTTGTCTGACTTTTCCGTTGAAACTCCCCTTCGGTTCCTCGGAGTTGTCTTGGAGCACCGCCCTCAGAGACTGACACACCGTCAAAATGGTCCTGCGGACGTCGACGGGATGAACTCTGCTCGAGATCGGCAGATAATACGCCCATCTTCAGATGTCGATACGCGTTCCGACACGACCAGTCGCCTTTATAACGCACAACTACGAACAACGTACTGATAATAAACAATCGAACGTGATTTTCTAGAAAAAAAAAACACGAGTTCTTCAGGTTCATACAATCGGACAAACTCCCCGTGTTTAGCGAATTTTTGGAAAAAATGATCTACTGCAATGTGTCCAACATATTTAGTATGTGCCTACGTAATTAGGTATGTCACTGTAGATCTCTCGAAAACTTGGGAAACTGTCTGAAATCACGATCAATTCGTATAATAACACTAGGAAAAGTGTCAACAGGTGAATCAAGACAATTAAACGGCACTATCAATGATCGGAGATAATTTGAAGACAGAAAAAAACGCTGCAAAGTCCTTGTCACATGGGTTTATTATCCTTTTGGACATACCAGCAGAATTGTTGGCTGTTCATTTTTGTTTGTTTCATGTGAAATAATTTAAATAGCTATTTCTGATGGTTTCCACCAATTTTGGCCCCAAAACACAAATTAGGTAGGTACGCTCCTTTTAATTTTTTTCTTTCTTCAAATTATCTTTGATCATTGGTAGTGCCATTTAATCGTCTTGATTCACGTGTTGACACTTTTTCTAGTGTTATTATACAAACTGATTGTGATTTCAGACGATTTCCAAGGTTATTGACTCACGAAAAATCAATTTTGGGAGCTGAACATTTGGTAGAACCTCAATTTTCCACTCTTCGGTCAAAATCGACTTCATGTTCGGTCTTCTCGTCCCCCAAAACATGGAAAACGATACCTCAAACGCTCATGTTACAAACATGTTGCTAAAACGCAATAAGTACCTATTTTTACACACATTTTCACTCATAACACCCCTGGGTATATTCCGATCGGGCTGCAAAGTTTTGGGGCACAACTAGGGCCCGAATGGAGCATGTGTGAGAAAGAACGAATTTTTTAGACCGAAAATGAAGCCGGTACACGTGATACGGCTTACGGCGTACGGCGGACGGACATTTTTGGAATCTACGCACCTTGAAACGGAAAAGAAAAAAATGTTGAGGGGGTGTTATAAAAATTTTTTGCTGAGCGAATACATAGGTGTATTATTCACAGAATAATAAACCAAGAGGAGCGTGATTCGTGTTTTTGGGCGCCAAAATTGGCGGAAACCATCAGAAATAGCCATTTCAATTAGGTATTGCACATGAAAGGAACAATAAATGAGCAGCCAACATTTCTGTAGGTTTGTCCAATAGAATAATAAACCCATGTGACAAGGACTTTCCAGCGTTTTTCGGTTTATTATTCTGTGAATGATAAACCTATGTATTCGCTCAAAAACATTTTTTTATAACACCCCCTCAGAATTTTTTCTTTTCCGTTTCAAGGTGCGTAGATTCCAAAAATGCAATGTCCGTCCGCCGTCCGCAGTATCACGTGTACCGGCTTCATTTTAGGTCTAAAAAATTCGTTCTTTCGCACACATGCTCCATTTGGGCCCTAGTTGTGTCCCGTAACTTTTCAGCCCGATCGGAATATACCCAGGGGTGTTATGAGTGAAAATGTGTGTAAAAATAGGTACTTTTTGCGTTTTAGCAACATGTTGGTAACATGAGCTTCTGAGATATCGTTTTCCATGTTTTGGGGGACGAGAAGACCGAATATGAAGTCGATTTTGACCAAAGAGTGGATAATTGAGTTCTACCAAATGTTCAGCTCCCAAAATTGATTTTTTATGAGTGAAAAACCTGGGAAATCGTCTGAAATTTTATGAGTCAAAAAACCTGCGAGATTGTCTGAAATCACCATCAATTTGTATAATAACACTAGAAAAGGTGTCAATACGTGGATCAAGACGATTAAGTGGTACTACCAATGATCAAACATAGTTCGGGGGGAAAAAAAAGGAGCGTACCTAATTTGTGTTTTAGGGGCCAAAATTGGTGGAAACAATCAGAAATAGCTATTTGCATTATTTCATATGATAGAATCAATAAATGAACAGCCTAAATTTCTGTAGGTATGTCCAATAGAATAATAAACCCATGTGACAAGGACTTTGCTGCGTTTTTGATGTAACATACCTGTAACTATCTATCGAATTTCAAGACCAAAATATACAAATTTGATGGCGCTATTGTATGCGAACATCCCTCTTCTGACATTTGGAATTTTCATGTTCTAACCAAACTTTCCACTAAAATTTCTCCAAGAACCCGAGGAAAGTGGATGTAACTATGACAATAACAATTGAATGTCCACCCCTATTCAAATCCACAATAGGAAAACAATTGATCATAGCCAGTTGATTAAAGTTGTGAAAATTCAGGAAAACCACATTTCTACCCATTTTTGGAAAGAGGACCGTTGAACCGGAATTAATTTTGAATGACAAGTAAAAATTCTTGAAGCGATTCTTTCGTTTTGTAGAAAAATTGAATTATTTGATTGTTATTAGGTATCTACCTACTCCCTATTATTTTACTAGGTGCCTAGGTATTATTTCATTTTTTTAATAAAATTATTTTTTGGTTTCAGATTTTTTCCTAGATCGAAAATGGGGTGTGGTTATTTTCTTTGAATTTATTTTTTTTAACGCTGCAAATCCCTGCACAACGGTTTATCACAGATCACAGCTCTCTGTATAGATAGCCCGTCTATATAATATAATATGTACTATTCTATAATCTATACATATTATGTAGATCGCACACCCTCCGTAGGTTAGTACCTAACCCCATACTCGTTACTAGGTAACTACCTAAATCTCGAGTTAAATGTTGCTAAAATAATTCTGTCGATGACAAACAGTAACTAAAATGGCAAAAAGAAACGTAAATAATGAAGTTCTGAAGGAAAATTGTTGATGTGGAGTGAAATAGATCCCCTTCTGCGTAGATCTTTGTTGTCTGTGGTCAATGCCTACCCCCGTGGTCAAGTAACCGTTGTGTAATAACTTGCCCATCAATAATACTTCAACGGTTGTTCAAGTTGCAAAAGTACCTACCAACAAAATCCAATAGATCCATCACTTATCAAATGAAATAATATCGCAGAACAACCAACTCGACTTCATAAAGCCATCCTTGATTATAATCAGGTGCTCCCTAGTGATGATATCCGGGCCGGATTTATACCGTTTGATTCACGATCGTGTTGATGAAGCTTTTTGGTGCACACGAACGGCTGGACGTGCTCCGGGTGGTATCAAAAAAATGTTTTAGCTCAAGACAAATTTAATAACGTAAAAAAACCATACCCTTCTATCGAAAGTTTTCGAGCTACGGCGTTCTGAAAATTTCAACCCCAATTTTGAACCCCTTAGAAATGACTGACGCCGAGCTTCGAGGACCAACTAGACCCCGAACGGATCCTATAACTCGAATTTCATCAATTTTTTTCCTGGTAACTAAGAAAAGTGCTCAGAACGGCGTACGGCGGACAGACAATAATTTTTTTATTGCATTTTCGGATTCTACATACCTACCTACCTTGAAACGTAAACCATAAAATTTTGAGGGTGGGTTAGAATTTTTTTTTTTTTTTTTTTTTCATGCTCGATTCCAAAGGTTCATTATTGAAAATAATAAACCAAAACCTTACCAAGAAAAATGTCTGCCAAGTCGGGTAGGCAGTACAGATGGAAAATTGATGCGTATGGATTTGAAACTGAGAGGTTCCAAAATGGCAAAATAGTGGGATGGAATAGGAGTTGTAGTAACAGGATTAATTATAAGCGTAATAGGATTATTACAGGCATTCATAATATAAGTTAGTGTTTTGAATATTTATGGTATCATACGATCATACCATTGATGAATAAGTATTTCAAAAGCGTCGAAGCAAATTACAATACATTGCATGATTTTATACTTACTGAAACAAATGAGTAAAACTAATTAAAATTGAGATCGAAATCCAAATACATGCCATTTTCTAGAGTAGTTATGGGCTCCACTAGCATTTCACGTTTGCGCAAGCGCAGACGAAAGTTACTGTATTTATCAATGACTTTAACGCGGGACTATCTGTGGCCCAGTCCCCACCTATCCTCCAAACCTCATCGCTTCACGACGATTTCTAGGGTAGCTGTGGGCTCTAGAAGGATTCACGTTGGCGCATGCAGTCGAAAGTTGCAGTACTTTTCAATGAATTATATATGGGACCATCTGTGCTCCAACCCGCGCCTACCCTCCAAATTTCAACTCACTACGACTATTTTTATGGGTACAAGGAACTGGCAAACATTTCGTGTTTGCGCATCGCATCCGAATGTTGCAGTCCGAATTTCAAGTTATTACGACCGTTATTTCATAATTATTATTTCGTATAGTTTTGCCCGGGACAAGAAATTTACCACAGACAGACACTGAACCAAATATATGTTCCTTGATGTCTGAAACGTAAAATAGGAGTGGAAATTTTCATTTTGGAGGACATATATTTTTTTCGACTCTTGCACGAATACAAAGCTTTCCTACTTTCGGTAGTGGTGAAGGTGAAGTAGTAGAAGGGAGAGGGTGGCATTTTTGGAGCACCCTGTATATTTATATACATATATGAGAATTGTTGAAATCTAGGAATGGATTCAGGATGTTTTGACTAGAATTTACGTATATAAATCTTACAGAAATCCATGTTAGAACTGCAAAATTCGGGCCCATTGCTATTAGAGCATCATTTTATCAAAAAATGTGCTATAAGTACAAGGAAGAAACTCCACTTTATTATTAGTGTAGAATCTGAATCTGAGATCAAAATTTCCAGTCATCCAGCATGAGCGTGTGAGCGAATAAAGAAAAACGGAGTTATCGAAAAAATAGTCTATTTCCACTAATACACGAAAAACGCAAAAAAACACTGTTAAGTATAAGTAGGTACCGGTTTCGGTGATCAAACCATCGTCAGTAACACACAATAACTGACGATGGTTTGATCACCGAAACCGGTATAACAGTGTTTTTTGCGTTTTTCGTGTATTAGTGGAAATAGACTATTTTTTCGATAACTCCGTTTTTCTTTGAAATGGGTTTCCACGATTTCTTCGCGAGTGATTTAGTTCGTGTGAGCGAATTTTCGAAGTAAGTAGGTACCTAGGCATGCTTTCGAAGTAGGAATTTTCGTATTTAGTTGATTAGTTTCGCGGCTTTAATGTAGTTGATTAGTTTCAATTAAAGCCGCGTCATTACTAATCACACCCGTAGAGTCAAAATCGAGCAGGGCGGAAGTGAAAGTCAACTTGGCTCTTGTTACGGGGTCGGGTGTCAATCGTAATGATTTTTCCGCCTTGGATGTCAGTCGTAAGACCCCCAAAAAGCTTAAAAATTAAGGCTTCCATTCTACATTCTCATTTTCCAACGTTTGTGACCCTATTAAAATCCAAATTAAACTTTTACGAGTATGTAGGTACTATATAGGTAGGTACCTATTACACGGTGTAGTTAATGGTACAAAATTGCCGCTTCCATAAATAGAGAAAATGCTGTTTTGTGCGAAATAGGCGATATGTACTTATGTACCTACCTAAAGCTTTTATAATAGGGATGTATAAAAAGTATCGATACTTCAAAATATCGATACTTTTAAGAAAAAGTATCGATACTTTTTGATACTTTTTTTTTGCAATGTATCGGGATACTTTTTCTTTTTTCGCGGTATCGACACCGTTACTTTTTTCAAGGATCTTTTCTTACTTCCAAGTTTCACAGAGCCTGATCGCTACCATGCCTGAAGTCCCACCATTTGTCAACAACCTTGACATAAAAATGGAGATGATCACTCATTCAACTGATACTGTCCGGCATCTAGTAGGACTGGAAACGTGAAACAACTCAACTGATACTGTGCACTTATGTCAGGCATAGAATTATTCTATGGTGGAACTGGAACACTGGAAGGGGAAGGCGCAAAACAACACAATCCATGAGGCCGGAACTTTTCTAATTTTGAGTTTGTAAAAAGTATCGATACTTGAATGTATCGATACTTTTTGAAAGTATCGGCCTGATCTTTTCGATACTTTTTAGAAATATCGATACGATATGTATCGATACATTTCGAAGTATCATACATCCTTTATAACAAAAGAAATTGTGGAAATCGATTTCTCCGTTAAACAGCGTAGGTATGTATCGAGTAGGTACCTATCGAGTTTTGGTATTCTTCTCCATTTGATGTTCCTGTTTGTTATTTGTTTTGTTCCTCCCAAAAATTCTCACGCGAACATTTTTTTTTACACTATTGGTAGTATTAGTAATTTATCTATTTACACGTAATTTATCTAACCTACTCAAAGGGTGAACACCGAAACAACTAGTTCAAAAGGGATCCACGACGAAGCGCTTTTTCCACTTGTAGTATCCATGAAGGATTATCGGCACTTGATACGTCTCAATAGTCGCTGTATCTCGTGTTTACATGTTATTTAATAACTGCACTTACTAAGTTAATGTACAAAAAATAATGAACATCTCTAATCAGTCGTCATTTGTAAGTGTGTTAAGCAGTAATTTGAAATGGATGTTTTGCATAGCATCCATGATACTACTTCCATGACGTCATATATTCCTCAAAAACCGCCTACAATCTCATTTTTGCGTAAATAAAATAATTTCGTCTACTACTGGAATTATCGATTTGAAATGCCATTCTAATAAAGTCCTTATAACCGAAAAATCTTATATTTTTTAACATTATACATCAAGAACTTACGTTGGCATTGCGATACGTGTTCTGCATCCATTTTGTTCGAGCTGTCCTGTAAGTGGCAAGTCAGTCGTTTCGGGCAGATAATCTATTGTGCGGAGTTGTCAATCCGAATCAAATTCGTGTAGCCATTAATTTTTAAGTTTTGAAAATATGAATCCCGAATAGTAAGTATTGATGTTTCAGAGAACAAATTTATTTCTGTTTCGTAGATTTTTCCTTTGCACTTCTCCACTTATCAGCTAAACCCGAATCGTCTAATGGTCTGGAAACTTGAAACGTAGTAAATTTTTTTACGGGTTCGGTTGTTAATGTAATTCATTCCGCTCGATGTTATGTATTACCCGTAACGAATTGTTGTATAATTTATAAATTTCTCAATACTATTGCTGTGTGTTGGGAACAGATTGCAGGATTCCTGGAGAAGGTCGTTATCTGTTTATTTCCGCTCTTCTATCCATTGGTTACCCTGGGCAATCATACTTTGCCGTTCGGCATTTTTCTTCGGTGGTTGTAACTGCTCAGTGATTCCCCCCGGAAAACACCGCCATGAGTGCGGCTTTTAAAATCCCAATCGTTCTTCACTTAATTTGTATATATACTCTGTGATACAAGGTCGTTCTTGTTTGTGTCATCTAAAAGGTATCTTGTTTCTTTTTGCAGCGATTACTTATTCAAGCTGCTTCTCATCGGAGATTCCGGGGTTGGGAAATCCTGTCTACTCCTCAGATTTGCGGTAATTATGAACTTTATATGAATTCAATCTTCTGGTAGGTAGTGGACTAGACGGGACCGTCCGGAGGTGATTAATGCCTGATTACAGACGGCTTCTTCGCAGTAATGCTAGGTACCAGCTTGTGTCCTTCGAAGTAGGAGTTAAATGTTTTTCCGTTATTGTTCCAGGATGACACGTATTCCGAAAGCTACATTAGTACCATTGGAGTGGACTTTGTAAGTACCCTAGAGCTCACTGTTGTCCTTATCAAGATTTCTCAATAATGAAAATCGGGTGGGTAACCCTTTCGTGATCAGCAAACTACGTAATATTCCTTGCAGTTTTATTTCCATCGTTGTGACGGGGCCTATTTCATTGTGGGCATTAGCCGTGACTCATTCCTACAATGTATCGAGCAGCTGTGATAAGGAATAGGGCGTAGTAACGCTATCGAATCCTTCTAGCTGACAGGTTGCTTTTCATTCGGGGACGTCTTTTTTATTGACAGTTATTATCTAATCAGTAATTGCACGGCAGTATTTTCTCGACATGGATGGATAGTTTTTAGGCTACACAAATATACTTACCCATAGGTAATGGTAAGTATATTGGTTTGATTCGTCTGGGTTGCTGTCTCCTCTATACTACTACAGGTGTACTCACGTGAATCCCAGCTTTCTTGTACGTGGTTTGTGATTTGTTATGTATCGTCTGATTTACGTTATATATTTAGAACCCCCTCAATACACGTCGCAGCCGAACGGTAAACAGAGTAATAATAACATGCCTTCACAGTAAACAGTTCGTTAATAATGAAATGCCTCACTACGCCTGGACAACGCAACTAAATACGCGTTTTAGGGAAAAATTGTGTCTTTCGTAATTCATTGTTCTTAAAAATTACTTATTTGGATACCTACTATTCGTATTGAAGCATTCTGAACCCAAACCCGTTTTAGAGATGACATTTTTCCTAAAATGAATTAATGTACCTATTTATATCTTTCACATGAAACTGCGTGATACTTCATTCAAGTACCTATTGTGTAGGGGCACGATAGCTGTGTCAGCCCACTCCTGACATACGTACGAGTATATTTTGCTTTGAGGTGTTTTTGGAAAACTGCCAAACTACTTCGGGATTACTTTTCGGGTTTTAGCGAATCACGCATCAGCAGCAACTGGCTGCTGCGCATAAATGCACACGTACCTATCTCATGTAACATTATTCCGATCGCCGCGGAACTCAGGAAGGACCAGCTGGGACACAGCACAGATCATGATGCATGAAAATTTGAGCAGAATCGGTTAAATAGAACCAGGGTTAGGGGAGTGGCAGGAATTAATGTTTTGCATGCACAGACGAACGTTAGCTTAGCCATTTGTGGACCAACCCGCACATACCGTGCTTGTTTGGATCATTCTTTCGACAGTAAATCAATGAAAATGTTCCTTGATGCAAAATCTCAGTGGAAATTTTGATTTTAGGGAACATGAATTGTCACGGACTCTTACATTCACAAATTTTATTTGGGAGGTGTATAGCTTAACTGTTAATGACTTCGGTGCTCGGCTGTTCATCTTACAACATATAATAAAGATCTTACCCTGGACATGAATCTTAATTCATTTGCAGCCAGGTTGGTGGAGAGAGTTGAGTCTGACCTTGCTGTCTGATTATTAGTTTGTGATCTGACCCTGCCTATCAGCAGTACATAGTTCTATTGAAGGTTGTCTAAATGAAGCCACCAGAGATCCACCATCAGAGATGCGTGTTGTCGTCTTAGCCAACGTCTTAGCGATTGTAGTGTGACGGCATGACAAGTCAACCTCCTTTCTGCATTAGCGAGAGACTTCCTGAAATCGAGATTAAATCCCATTTAATAGATACTACCCCCCTCCCCCCTGGATAGCTCTCTCCTCTTGCATTTCGGTGTCAGGTCAGTCAACCAGCTAAACTGGATTGCTGCTCACAGCAAAGCTTTGAAAACGGGTGGGTTCTATTATTTTTAGTGGGCCCATGTCAAAATTTGAACTAATTGTCATACCCCTCGAGTAAATGTAGGTTTCTCGCTGAATCTACCTGAGGTTTTCATATTGAGATACCTACCGATGTTCACTTGACGGATCCAATGATTTTAAATTATTGTGGTATCTTTAACTACTTAAAGCGTGAACTAAAATGAAACTACTTCTGGGTTTTCGAGAGCTGAATATTGAGAAGCCGTTTCTGATAATAGGTGGATCTTAAACTTATTGCTATTGATGAACTGATTCAGGACCTACAACCCGTCAATTACTGGTAACTACTAGTTTTGGAACAGTCTACTAGACTTAATTCTAGAAAAGTAAGAACGTACTTTCTAATCTTAATCTTCAAACCCTAAATCTAGAAGTAGATGAATTGACTCTTGGATATATTCACATCCTAAGTGCCTTTAATAAAGATACCTACATATGTACTCGAAGGTATGTACCATACCAGGCACATACCTCAATACCTATCTAGCACTAACTCATTCTTTGATAACAATGGGCTATGCACATGGAAAATAAACAATGAAAAAAACTTCATGAACATTACTTCATGTTATTTCAGTAGCTGTAATACAAAATCACCTGATAACACGACAAAAAACAGCGAGTTAGCAATTAACATTTGTAGCTTTGGGTTGGTTTGAAGCCTGGCGCATGTTTGGTCTGGGCCTGGTGGTGAAATTCATAATGTCATAACACAAAAAAATCACGTGACGTCCTCCCTGAAATCGAGATCGTGGATACTGTAACGCCGCCAGCTGATCGAGCATCCGGAAAAATCTAGCGTTAACAGTGACTTAGGAGATTGGCGTGTTTAATAGTTCCTGCTTCCGTTTTTTCGTGTGCCTTAATATGTTTTCGATTCCTCAACTCGTTTTGTTTGGTAAGTTACCGCGGTGTTGATACTATATATCCAGTAGAATGTTGAGGGTTCGCAAGTTGACAGCTTGGTGTGCTCCAGCCCGTCAGGAGTTTCAGAAATTCATATTATGTCTTAGTGCGCCTTTTTTCAAACTTCTGAATTTTTAAATTTTACACCATTTTCTAAAAAAAAATCTAGGGCTAATTTTCTCTGAGGAACTATTTTTTACAAATTTGAAGCTGTTCTGCTACTGAAAATTATGCACATAGCCCATTAATGTCTATAACTCAGTTCCGTCTGTAGTCATACATACACCCATTTTCTGAAGGGTGAATTTGGATGAAACAGTACTATGAAATATTTATGTAAACACAGAGGACTTATTTTAGCTATAAGTATGGTACTTAATTCTAGGGACGCGGGAGCGTCCTGCCAGCCTAGAAGACCGAAAACCTCCAAAGCAACCAAAAACACTGTTTACACGACAGAACAAGTAGGCAAGTCTCGACCCCCTGGGGGTCCTGGTGTTGATTTTTCATGCATCCCAAGAGGATGTGTACCAAATTTCAACCCTCGGGACCATCAGGTGCCGGAGTTATGGAAAAATCGCCATTTTTCACGTTTTAGCTCATTATTCTGTGAATACACGTATTTATTCGCTCAGCAAAATGTTTTTATTTTATAACACCCCCCTCACTTTTCACGTTTCAAGGTGCGTAGATTCCAAAAACGCAATGTCCGTCCGCCGTATCATCCATATCTACTTCATTTTCAGTCTAAAAAATTCGTTCTTTTGCATGCAAGCACCATTTGGGCCCTAGTTATGTCCCGAAACTTCGCAGCCCCATTGTAATATACCCAAGTGTGTAACGGGGTGAAAAATTAGGTTTTTTGGTGTTCTAGTAACATGAGATTGTGAGGTATCGTTGTCCACGTTTTTTAGGACGAGGAGACTGAATATGAAGTCCATTTTGACCAAAGAGTGGAAAATTGAGGTTCTAATGAAGTTTCTGCCTTAAAATTACCGTACATTTTGGTCTAAAATCGTCGTTTCTCCCAGACGCAGTTTGGGTCCCATTTGGGAACACATTTGGGTCCTAGTTGTGCTCTGAAGCTCGGCAGCCCTATCGGAATACATTGGGGTTTATCGTGGGGGTTTTTAACGGTTTTAGTGAACATGAGCTTTTGAGGTATCTTTTTCCGTGTTTTTTTAAGGGCGAGAAGACCAAATATGAAGTAGATTTTGACCGAAGAGTGAAGAATTGAGGTTTTAACGAAAGTTCGGCTCTCAAAATTCTTTTTTTACAGGTCAAAAACCTGGGTAGTTGTCTGAAATCACCAACAGTTTGTATAATAACACGAAGTAGCGTCAGCAGGTGAATCAAAACAAATGGTACTGTCAATGATCAAAGATAATTTTTTTGTTTAAAAAAATTGAGCCCAATTAGTGTTTTTGGGGGCCAGTATTGATGGAAACCATCAAAAATAGCTATTTCAATGATTGCAAAGAAACAATAATAAATGAACAGCCAACATTTTTGTATGTATGTCCAATAGAATAATAAACCCATGTGACAAGGACTGCAGCGTTTTCTAGTTGGTGTTGTTCTTCTTTGACAGGGCTAGCCTCACAGACATAACGGATTGAGCTGATATGTTGCACACACATTCTTTCTGCACCAAGGAAGAGCCTTCTGTGTATTGCGTCCCCCCTTCCCCCCCCATTTTGAAATTTTTTAGGTAAGTAGGTAGGTACTGAGAAATTTTTTTAGGTCCTGGGAAAAAATTTTTACTTTGTCACTGCAAAAAAGATGTGATCCCCCCCCCCCCACAACCCTGTTGTGAAAGTTTACCCACCAAAGAAAGTAAGTAGGTAGTATATAGTTACTGAGAAAATTTCTAGTGGCTTTTTTTTAACTTCATGAATGAAAAAAAGGTGTGATTCCCCCCCCCCCCCCCACCCACAACTGTGTTTTACACATTCACCCGCCAAATATCATCAGCAGCAAAAAGGATTGTTATATCCATTTTGCCTGCCCAAATAGCATGCTCGATGCTTCAGCTGTCACAGGGAGGGGTTGACGTTACACATCAAGAACCTTAGGGTACGTTACGTTAGTACCTCCCCATGTACATAGTAAGGGAGGTCAACGGCAACGATATTTATTAACCAAATCACGATTGAGACCTTATCATTCCTCACCTTCCCTCCAAAATTCATGACTTATGTCTATAGGTGGGTGTGTGAAAAATCATCACGTGCTAATGAAAATTACCCATGGTCCCATAAGAATATCTACGAAGTTCATATAGGACGAACTGGGGACTAACACGACCATACCATTCTTTCGTAAATTTTAGCAAATGTTTGGAGAAAAAACTGCACGGAGTCCAAAACTCAGAAATAAATTTGTGAAAAACCACGGTCTGGCCTTGGCTGGGAGATAAACAAATCGAAATGTTTGTAATGGCACGAAAGAGTGAGTTCAAAAGTTAGCACTCTTAGAAAATATAAAGTTGGTCATGTTAGAGTTGTTTTTGGGTTAAAAAACGCTCGAATTATGTAAAAGCGCTACAGATTATTTCACAACAGTTTATTATTTACGTGTATATATGCCCCTTCTGCGTTGATTACAGTTTTCTGTGGTCAGTACCTACCCTCGTGTTCCCCCCAGGAAAGCTCTAAATGGCTTACTGGAGCCGGCCCGGGAATAACAGTTTCAAAAAACATGGAAAACTATACAAGCTCACGTTCACTGAAACCTTGAAAAGAAAGTCCCTATTTTTACACCCATAACACCCCTGGGTGTATTCCTATCGGGCTGCCGAGCTTCGGAGCACAATTAGGGCCAAGACAGAGCCTATTTGCGAAAGAACGACGATGTTAGAACAAAATTTAAGGTAACTTGAAGGCTGAAACTTTGTTAGAACCTCAGTTGTTCGCTGGTTGGTCTCCTCGCCCTAAAAACATGGAAAACGATACCTCAAAAGCTCATGTTACTAAAAACAACAACCCAACAACACAACAAACAAAAAACCCATTTTTCACCCATAACACCCTGCTGTATTCCGATTGGGCTGCCAAGTTCTGGGACACAACCAGAGCCCAAATGGAGCCTGTGTGCGAAAGATAGAATTTTTCAGACTGAAAAATTCCATCTTCTTCGAAAAGTCCATTTGGGCCGTATTTGTTTCCTGAAACTCTGCAGCCCGATCGGAATATACCCAGGGGTGTTATGGCTGCAAAAATAGGGTTTTTTGGTGTTTTAGTAAAATGAACTTTTGAGGTATATTTTTCCATGTTTTTTAGGGCTTAAAATAGAATATGAAGTCGATTTTGACGAAAGAGTGCGGAATTGAGGTTGTAACGAAGGTTCAGCTCCCAAAATTCATTTTTTATTAGTAAAAAACCTGGGAAATTGTCTGAAATCACCATCAGTTTGTATAAAATAATAACACTAGAAGAAGTGTAAACAGGTGATTCAAGACAATTAAATGGCACCATCAATTATCAAAGATATTTGAAAAAAAGGAGCGTAATTCGTGTTTTTGGGGGCCAAAATTGGTGGTTAGTACACATGAAAGAAAAAAAAATAAATGAACAGCCAACATTTCTGTGGATATGTCCAATACAATAATAAACCCATGTGACAAGGACTTTGCAGCGTTTTTGGAATCTACGCATCTTGAAACGTAAAAGAAAAACTTTTGAGGGGGTTGTTCAAGATGTATTATTCACAGAATAATTTACCAAAATACCCCCCACATAGTACTAATTTTTTTTAAACGTTTTGCTGATGGTCAATCCCCATCAGTGACTTGAATATAGTTCTAATATTCATGGGATATAATTGTAGTATTTGTGTTTCAGAAAATCAGGACCATTGACCTCGATGGGAAGACAATCAAACTTCAAATTGTAAGTTTCTTCGTCTTGTTTTGTGTCCTAATACAGTGAAACTTCCCCTTCACAGAAGTCCATGGGGAACGAGAACTAGTCCATTGTAGAGGTGTCCACTATTGTTAAGTCCCCTCCAATTAATTATATAATCGCTTTCATCAAAAAACGAGCCCTTGCCTGTTCATTCCTGAAAATAAATTAGAAGCATGATCGTCCCTGGGCGAAATTCAGAGAATCGGAAACAGAAAGTAAACACGATGGTGGGGTGATACATGAAACAGAAGTTTGTAGAAAAAGGGTCGTGAGCTTGCCAACTGTCTCTCACTGTGAGAACAGATCTAATGCTAATCTTCATCATATTACTTGTCACCGTTGGTTAAACAGAAGAACGACACGTAAAACCGAAGGGAGAACGGTCCAGGACTCTGAAAATGTTTGCTTTGAGAGAAGACGTCCTTTAGAAGTTTCACTGGACTTGGTCAAGTGCATGAATCGTTCCTGTTAAACTATACAATCATCTCTAGCACTCAAACTAGAGTGGGCTGCAGTTGATTACCTAAGTAACAGTAATAACAATAAGTAATAACTTAAAGGTAATATCTTTCACGGGGTCATGAAAATGGTGGTTTTAATACTTAATTGCATTCAAAATAGTTCTCTTGTTATTAAATTCCAGTAAATCTGTATTTTTTGGAGTCAAGAAACATTCGACGGTTATTTAAGACTAAGACAAAGGAACTGCTAAGTCTACATTCGTTGACAAAAAAATAAATTACTGCAGTTAATCACAGGAACTTATACAATTGGTAACTGTTATTGCAATTACTTTTAGCGAATTTTCGAAGAAAAGGAAGCTATTGTTCTCGGTCCAAAATTTTTAAAACTCGAATTTCCGAAAGATTTTTATACCATAATCCGTTTCAGACCATCCTGAATTCACCGCCAAAAGACACCAAAAATTATATGTATACATATATATATATATATATATATATATATATTTATATATGTATGTGTCATTCCAGACGATAACTCTCGAAAGAATTGAGATAAAAAGTTCAAATTTGCACGAAAAATCTGTCTTGGCAATCGACAGGCTAAGTTCGAAGATGGGCAGAATCGGGTCACTCTAAGGGGGAGTTTTAGGGGGGGAAAATTACCCAAAAATTCCCAAAATGAAACAGTCTGACAAGTGACACCTCATTTTAAAGGTTTTTGTACGCTGAACACGATGGTGAAATCAGAATTGCGATATCTCATTCCGTTCTCAAACTGGAGCACTTTGAAGATGAAGGAACGTGGTTATTTCTTGAGATGTTCTTCCTGGTTCGTCTGCTCTAATCTGATAACGGAATGGGATATCGCAATTCTGACTTCACCATCGTGTTCAGCGTTGAAAAATCTACAAACCGAGGTGTTATTCGGCAAAAAATGGAACAAAAAATTTGTTACGTATCCAATACCTACTCTGTATTGTATTGGATACGTAACATACGTAGTACGTATGTTGGATACGTAACTGTACGTATATTTTAGTAGCAATACAACAATATACGTACATACTTGAATACCTATAATTACCCAATAAGTTTAATATGGCCCATATTTGAATGGGATATCCCAAACATCACATTTTACATAAAATCAGTTATTTCTTCGAAAATTCGCTCTTATAGCCATGCTGCATGACTGTGGTTTTTTACTACTTACATTTGGGTGATAAATTAGTACCTACTTGATATAATTATTTACCTAATTACAATTTGATTTTGTCCTGTGAGTTACGCCATTAACCTTTCCTCACCAGATACTGAGTAATTACGAGTAGGTTTTAGGATTGTGTAATTTTATTGAAGACACAATAGTATGCAACATTTCACCCCGATTAACGATCAGGAAGTTAGCAATAAATTGATATAAAGATTTAAACCTCGGCAGACAAATAACTCGGCTGGATGAGTTAAATAAAAGCATATAATGATGTTAGGACGGTAATTTCGGAGAGAAATATTAATGTTAACTACAAAACATGGCATTGATTTTTACAACTCATTGGGCAATTTCGTTGGGTCAGAATTTTGCATTTTATCAGTATCAGATTTTGTGTTCTTGAAACCTCGTTTGCCAATTTTCAGATTGAGTTGGTGGAATCGCCCATTAGAATACATTTTATGGAATTGAAAAAAAGGGAACAGTTGTAATTTTGTAAATGTACAATGATGTACATTGAAGAGTAGTTCGAGTATAAAGCTAATTTCTTTAGTATGTAAAATTCGCTCAGTAGGTCGTGCTGCATGCATGGAGTGTTTTGTTGGGAATGAAGAAACGTTAAGTGTTTATGCCATTTACTGCACTGTTCTTTTTTGTGTGTCATTTTGCCAGGAGTTGAAGAGGACATTTGCACTGTCACGGGGTTTCACCATAGGGCTCTGTTGAGCCTGTCTCAGCACACCTTTATCTCTTTTTTTGGAGAAAAGTTATTTATACTTTTTTTTCTGTCCCCTCACCACCAAATAGTAATTTCGTTAACCCTGTATATGTTGCAGTGGGACACTGCTGGTCAAGAGAGATTTAGGACCATTACTTCAAGCTACTACAGGGGTGCTCATGGTATTATTGTAGTTTATGACTGCACTGATCAGGAGTCTTTCTCCAATCTGAAGCAGTGGCTTGAAGAAATTGATCGCTATGCGTGCGACAATGTCAACAAACTCCTGGTTGGAAACAAGAGTGATCTTAATACAAAGAAAGTAGTGGACTACAGCACAGCAAAGGTAGAACAAGCTTCCATTCACTGATATTTGATGTTATTAGTTGTCATCAATGCTTGTGTCTAGTTGTGGAGTACAGGTTACCATTTATGTGTATGTGGTGATTCTGAATAATTTTGATTGCTAAAACATAGTCGTCACTTTTGTGAGGTGGGTTTATTAGAGTTTATTCAATGAATGCTCACAAAACTGTCCTAGTTAATATCTCTGATTGTTTGATTTATTATTTGATGTAGCACTCAAACTATTTAAAAAAAACCAAAAACAAACTATAAATTTGGGGTTGTGCGCAGTGTTAGTAAATTACTCCTAATTCAAAAAGTCCAAGGCTGTATAAGTTTTCCATTTCCTTATCATGGCACATACTCATTTGATTTGCACAACCCTCTAGGGCTTGAATTACAGCAGTGGTCTTGAGTTTCTGAATCCTGAATGAGAAAATTTGAGGATCACCTTTGCCCGCCAAATTTGAGATTTTAACCTCAGAACCTGTGTGTTGAATGGAATCGGGATATTTTTGCCATTTCGTTGATGATAGGTAATTGTGGCACAGTTCTTAAAGAATGTGAAGAAGAGGTAGTTCCATGATACTGAATATGGAAGGTTTTTCAGAACTGCAACTAAGGAATCAAATGATTCCCTTGATTCCCTACTCGGTTACCTTCTCAGGCAACCTTCAACATACAGTGTTCGAAATGAAATTCAATTTTACCTAGATTCTGTTGAGATGTAGTCATGTATATTGCTTCCGTATATGTTAGGGCAGAAAACTAATGAGAATATATATCAAAATTAAAGCATAGTTGATAATTTTGCTTAGTTGATCTCGAAATTGGATTCAGCATCGTCAAAAACCTTCCGTACCTATTTTCAGGGACAAATTCCTGGGCTGAATAAATAGGGGTGTGAAAGCCCCCCCCCCCCCCCCCCGTCATGAGCGGGAGGGGTCAGTGACCTCACAACTTCTCAGTTTCCAAACCCATTACCTTTCGTCACACACCCCATTGAATGAGAAGCGCTTGTTTGTCACGTTTGGGACACACTGCCCAACTCCATGCGGCTTATGTTTCAGTTATGTGCTTGTTTTCAGGAATACGCTGACCACTTGAAGATCCCGTTCATTGAAACATCTGCTAAAAATGCTTTGAATGTTGAGCAAGCGTTTATGACCATGGCTGCTGAAATTAAAAATCGAGTAGGACCTCCATCTTCTGCTGGTGACACTTCCAACAATCTTAAAATTAACGAGAGTAGACCTGTTGAATCCCCAAAATCTGGTTGTTGTTGAATGCTAGGTGTTTGTCAATGAAAGAAAAAAAATCTTGAGACTAAACGGTGGGTTCATGTGTTGGTAAATTATATTATTTTTTGTAATTCAATTACTTATATTGTGACAAATTCATTTATTAATAAATTGCCAAGTTTTCAAGATCAGTGTTTTTCTTGGGACTGTTTTCCCTCAGAGATGAAGTGAGCAAATTCTTCTTCACTATTCCTTGGTTATTTCAATGCTGAGAATACATTTATTTCTGTGTTAACTGATATTGGAAAATGGAGTCTTCTTTTTTAAGAAAGTGCTTGACTTGAGAAGATGAAGTCACCTCGATTCCTGGTAGGTTGTTTATATTTTATATCCTATGATATAACTAAAACTCTGTATTATTGTGAACTCGCTTATTTTGTACTTTTGTTTCCATTCTAATTTTGAATCGCCTTTCGATCTTCATAAGTTGTGGGTAATTTTTGCGTGTTTTCTATCATTTCTCTCAATTATTTTAAAAAAATAAAGGTTGCATTCACCTTTTTTAAGGTGATGCGACACTGCCACCAGACTTGACCTCACTTGGGTGCCTGTCTGAACCCGTCCTTTGTATTTCAGAGGGGAGCAGCGACCTGACCTTACTTGACTTGAGCCACCCACCGGACTTCAGTCTGGATGGGTAGACCTGACTCCAGTCTCCCCTCTACCACGGTTTTCAACCCCTCACACATCCCCGAACCATCCAACGCCACCCCCAGTTCAGAATTCTCTCAGGTTGAAACTATTTTTTGTACTTAATGGTGGGTTTTACTTAGGTACATTTGTTAGTTTTTCTAAGTACGTGTGAACGGTCGGTCGTGAAGAGATGCTTATCGAGCTTATGGAATTTTGCAGAAAGAGGGTCCTTTATTTACCTCAAGCACACAACAGCCAACTGTTCAGATTGCCTTTCTCAAGTTCAAGTCCTGTTTGGTGATATCTTTGCAAATTCCATTGTGGATATAAACAAATTGCTCTCTTTTCATCCTAAAATAGTTCTGAAATTTGTGAAATTCACTGTATTGTGCTCGTTCAGCAACATAATTATGTTGACATCCACTAATTATTCAAATAACGTGAACTTGTCTCTAGTTCTATTTCCTCATCAGAATCGGATTCTGATTTTAAATCGCAAAGAATAGCTTTTGTTTCAGAAGACATACTGTTGTGGTGTCTAAGAACAAAGTGGACTGGTTGGGTCTGGTGACTCCGATCAAGTCAAGTCTGGTGGCAGTGTCACACCCCCTTCCGGTCTCCAGTCCGGTGGCAATGTCGACACTGCCACCGGACTTGACTTGACCGGAGCCACCGGACTGGAGACCGGAAGGGGGTGCAACACTGCCACCAAACTTGACTTGACCGGAGTCACCAGTTTGTTCTTAGACACCACAAGAGAAATCCTCTGAAATGAAAGCTGTTCTTTGTGGTTCAGAATCAGAACCCGATTCTGATGAAGAAACAGAACTACTGACAAGTTCACATTGTTTGAATAATTGGTGGATATCACCATATTATGTTGCATAACGAGCGCTATATGGTGAGTTTCACAGCCTAATCGCAAATTGAACGTTGTTCAATTTCAAAACTATTTTAGGATGAAAAGAAAGCAATTTGTTTACATCCACGATGGAATTTGCAAAGACGTCACCAAACAGGACTCGAACTTCAGAAAGGCAATTGGAACAGTTGAAAAACTGGCTGTGTGGTTGAGGTAAGTAAAGGACCCTCTTTCTGCAAAACGTCATAAGCTCGATAAGCATCTCTTCACGATCCATTGTTCACAGGTACTTAGAAAAACTAACAAATGTTCCTCTACCACTCGGCACAAAAAATAGTTCCAGCCTGAGAGAATTCTGAACTGGGGGCTGAGTCGGATGGCTCGCGGAGGTGTGAGGGGTTAAAAATTGTGGTGGGGGGGGGGGGGGGCAGTCAGGTCAGGCCACAGTCTTGCCACTCCCCTTTGAAATACAAAGTACGGTTTCAGACAGGCACGCAAGTGAGGTCACCGTGGCTTTTCTCTCTCACTCTTTGTTTTTGTCATTCATTATTATGGAATGATTCTCAATTCATGAAATGTAACAAGCAGATTTTCTGCTCTTGCGTGCATGGGAGGTGATGATCCTAAGTTATTCAAGTCACATCTATGTCCACATTCGAAAAGTGAGCTAAGCACACTTGATAATATGCATTGGATTTTTAGAGGTCAACTAATAATGACTACTTCCTCCCCTGCTTTTCATTTATGTCAATCTATCGTAAATTAACGTGTACGAAGCAAAGCAGGAGAAGGATAAGGGGGTAAGGTATATGTTTAACGCATTCAACAAATCATAGGCATAGCAACTGGAATTCTATGACTAAATGAAAAGTAGGGGAGGAAGTAGTCATTATTAGTTGACCTCTAAAAATCCAATGCATAATATCAAGTGTGCTTGCTCACTTTTCAATTCCAGTTACTATGCCTGATTTGTTGAATGCGGTAAACATATACCTTACCCCCTTATCCTTCTCCTGCTTTGCTTCGTACACGTTAATTTACGATAGATTGAATCTAATCTAAAATTATTTTGTGTACGTTATTATATTAGTTTAGTTTTACGTTTAAAGTTGTATAATTTCCCTACACTGTATCAATTTTTAGTTCACATGTCGACCATGTGTAATTATATAGGTGATATTGTTTTATGCTTCTGTTTTATACTTATTAGGCTTGTATATTTCCAAAACTTGCTTTGTCACCTTACAAATTCATATGCAGCGCCAAACATTATTGATGTGTACATGTAATTCAAGTAAAATAACGGTTTTGTATTTACATTTTAAACAACTATTTGAAATAAAGATTTATATACTGATTTCATACACTTCTGATTTTTGTTGTTGTACATTAGTCACATAAAATTAAAAAGTTGAGTTTATTTTCATCACATTCATTTATTTATTCCTGGGTTATTGGCAAAGTTCAGGTTTTAGAAGTTTATCTGTGATAAATTGTGCACTAAAACTCCTTAAATTATCATTACCAGTGGATGTAGGATGGGGCATTTGAGGCCTGTCAATTTACGATTTTATTATTTTTCTTCAACAGGGTTCAAATAAAATTGTGTAACAAATGTACCTACCCTCTGTTTATCTATCAACATTTTATCTTGGAATGCGAGGCATTACTTCAGATTTCAAAAATGTTTCCATAATAAAGCATTGTACTCTTCACATTTTTTCGTTTTTATTTTATTATTTCTAATGGGCTTTCCCTTGCATAGACATCCAGCTCCCTTGCTAAAGGAATCCGGAAAATATGCTCATATATTTGTCATGCGGCACGACTAGAACTTCTATTGCAAAATCGAATTATACACAAATTTTCAGAGAAACCTGACCAATCAATTTTTAGGGGTGCACAGCATGTCACCATTTTGTGGTTTCACATAGATTTATCTTGACTCCGACATGTATCAAATAATTTTACAGCGAGTGGTGCGATGCATTTCATTATTTCTTAGAATTATTTTATTTAAAACTGATTCCTTACTGCTGAATAATTATTTGGCTTATCGTTGTCGTGGATATTAAGAAAAATAATTAAGGAACGAAGCAAACCTCTCTTTTTACCCTTGATGTGAGGACAGTATTTGTTGAATACCGGTTTCGGTGCCGTAGTGTACACCATCAGTTCTCTCTCCTTTCTCCCCTCCAGATCTTCCTGTTCGTCGTCCAAGGACATGACTCAACTTTCCTGTAGAAACATCTTCATAGGTACAAACAGAATCTGGGATAGGCAAGTTAGTTACCTTCTCTGCCTCCTTCACTGACCATCAAAATTTGTGAAGGGCTCTGTGATTCAAGTTTTCTTTCCCCCTTCCCAAACTTGTGTTTTAAAAAACGTAGGATACGCTTTTCCTTGTGGTAACACCTCAAAACCTTTTACCCAAACTGTCGTAAGGGGGGGGGGGATAAATATTGGTTTAATCATACAACTAAAACTGCACCATTGGTTTGCTTCATTTCATAATCCAGCCAGCGACACTGAACAAAGCCAAATAATTCGTGAGCAGTCATTTTATTATTTATTTTAAAATCGGAACTATGTTTATCAACTTCATGCAGGTGTATTTTTAAAACAATTATTCCAGCCATGCAGCATGATCATTTGAGCGGATGTTAAAATGTATATCTTAGCCATGTTTGACCCTCAAACAACTAGGTATTGGACCCAATTTTAGAAAAAATATTGACTATTGATATAGGTAGTCTTGAACGTTACGAGTACCCTATCTATACTCCGTCTAGCGGATCTATATAGTTTTCTGGTGTTTTTACGCGTTATTACCGTTTGCTGACTCCAAAAAACTCAATTCGTCGAACTTTGTTGTGAAAAATAAAAAAATTGTATTTTTCTGTCAAAAGGCTCTATTCTACACCACTTGTGGTGAATTAATACCAGTTTTAATCATGTCTACCGATACACAGGTCACAATTTGTTTTTGAAAAATTGCTCAGCTTCGAACTTATCCTTTTAGTTTGCCATTACAAACATTATGGTGGAATTAAGAATTTTTATCTCATGTGAGCTGTGTAAGGGTGTTCTACAGGTCGGCGGCAATCGTTTCATCACATTACAGGTCATCACATCTTCTTCCATACCTGGTGAACAGTTAGGAGTATGGTCAAGTGTGACAAACCGATTTACAGGTGACTTGCAACCCACTAGTAAACTGGTTTGTGAACCGCCCAGTAAGCTCTAAGTCATGAGCACTGCAACTGGGTTTTGCCTGAACTTGACAGACGAGGAAGCTCGAGCAACGCTCACACATGAATCCTCAGCTAAAAATCAAATGATTCGATTCGCTATCGCTTACCGGAATGGTGGGGAGTATCTTCAGAAAACTGTAAGCCGAAAAATCCTCTAACAAATCTGGTGACTAGAAAACCGTCTGCAAGTATTCAGAGGAACACAGCCAACAGGACGACATGGATACTTTACTGGCAGAAAAGAGGAAACCCACTGTGAACGCCCAAGCGGTTTGAGAGTGACTTTTTTGCCACAGTGAACAAACCTATAGGTATGAAAATTGTTGAAATCCAGGATATTCATAATGCTCTGTAACAAATAAGAAATTTATTCACTTCAAAAACGGGCAGAGCCCAATATACAGGGGCACTTGATATAAAAAGAATGTCAGTTGACCGAATATATTTACAAACAAGAAAAATGAACAGTTCATGATAAGTAGTGGAAAAAAAACTTAGTACCTATGTCACATTAGACATGCTGCAAATACTTATAAATATGAATGAAAAATTCTCTGAAAAATCGTTGAAGGCGATTGTTAGTTTTGCACCTTCGGTGCTTTAGCAAATTATAAATTATGTTATAATGATGAATGATTTCAAAGACCAGACATACTGGATTTGAAATAAGTTTTCAAACTTTTATTCATAATATTACTGGAGGAATCGAATGCTTGAAACTTGCAACAGTACAATGTGTGTGAACACCCAAGTGGTTTGACAGTGACTTCTTTGCCACAGTGAACAAACCTATAGGTATGAAAACTGTTGAAATCCAGGATATTCATAATGCTCTGTAACAAATGAGAAATTCATTTATTTCAAAAACGGGCAGAGCCCAATATACAGGGGCACTTGATATAAAAAGAATGTCAGTTGACCCAATATATTTACAAACAAGAAAAATGAACAGTTCATGATAAGTAGTGGAAAAAAAACTTAGTACCTATGTCACATTAGACATGCTGCAAATAATTAAATATGAATGAAAAATTCTCTGAAAAATCGCTGAAGGCGATTGTTAGTTTTGCACCTTCGGTGCTTTTGCAAATTATAAATTATGTTATATTATAATGATGAATGATTTCAAAGACCAGACATACTGGATGTGAAATAAGTTTTCAAACTTTTATTCATAATATTACTGGAGGAATCCAATGCTTGAAACTTGCAACAGTACAATGTGTGAACACCCAAGTGGTTTGAGAGTGACTTTTGCCACAGTGAACAAACCTATAGGTATGAAAACTGTTGAAATCCAGGGTATTCATAATGCTCTGTAACAAATAAGAAATTCATTTATTTAAAAAACGGGCAGAGCCCAATATACAGGGGCACTTGATATAAAAAGAATGTCAGTTGACCGAATATATTTACAAACAAGAAAAATGAACAGTTCATGATAAGTAGTGGGAAAAAAACTTAGTACCTATGTCACATTAGACATGCTGCAAATAATTAAATATGAATGAAAAATTCTCTGAAAAATCGCTGAGGGCGATTGTTAGTTTTGCACCTTCGGTGCTTTTGCAAATTATAAATTATAATGATGAATGATTTCAAAGACCACACATACTGGATTTGAAATAAGTTTTCAAACTTTTATTCATATCACTGGAGGAATCCAATGCTTGAAACTTGCAACAGTACAATTGTGCCAACCTTTCAATTATACCCGCAATCACGAAACGGTGGATGACTTGCCCAAGAAAATTGAAAGGAATAAAATTTTGTGATTATTTGCAGGGCCGCCCAGAGCTGGGAAGGGCGCCGGGGATAAATTCTCATTGGGCCCCTCCCAACACCAATTTTGTAATTTATAAACAGGAGTATTGGACGTACTGTTCTACCCTTATTTATTAAGGAAGTGACTGAGCTCATTTATAAAAGGGAAACTTAGTTTGCACAATAACCATACAAATAGGGCCCGCGGCCGGGCCCCGGGGATTTGCCCCCCCTCTGGTCGGCCCTGATTATTTGTACCTATTCTAGATGAGCCCTGGCCTGCAAAGAAGAGCTTTATGACCTTACATAGAGAAGCTTTCAATTTGAGCTACTGCTGGAAGACAAACATACAAATCCATGAAAAATGTATTTAATTAAATGCTTTGACAAACTGGAGCCAATTAATGGGATTAGGCACCAAAGTGGGATTCAGAAAGGAAGTTACCCATTTTTCTTATGTATAAATATAGCTTGTTGAAACTGTAATAACTATACTTCTGCCGTGAGGACCTAAAAGTCCCATAAGATGGCCTATAGTCTGGCAGATTTTTCTTTGTGCATGGGTGAAAGTGGGCTTCACCCTCAACCGTCCCTCCCCTTACCTGTGGGTACCCACGGCCGCCAAGTGTAGGGAAAATTCCCTCCCGCATTATCGTGAAAAAAAGTGTAATACGAGGATTCACCTCCAACTTTGAAAAATTATGAACGGCAACTCTTTCATTCGTTAAAAATTCTGAAAACTGGCTCAATCAAAACCACAAATATTTTTCAAGTTTTTATGTTTCATGTGCTATTTTAAATTTTAAATACGAATCTATGCTAATCTGTGCATAAATTGATTGATTTAGAGGGCCCTGGTTTCCTTTCTCTTGCTGGAAGTACTTCCAAACACGAAAAATGAGACACCGACTTTGAGATTTCGGGGTTTTGCCTTTCAGGCTACCCAATTGTACATCTGGTGGCATGTCTTGTACATCAGCAGCTCTTGGAGTTTCCATGATAATTTCGTCACTCGGATTCAATAATCAAAACAAAGCCAAACCCGATAAATAATTAGTCTGTGAACAAGCCAAGATCAACAACAATATAACGGCAATCGCGTTTATAACAAACGGTTAAAAGACAGTCCGAAAATAAGCCAAGATCAAAGCACTATAAGGCAATCGCGTTTATGACAAACGGTTGAGAAATGAAAGGCACACGTAGACGACAGAGACGGTCACTATAACCTGATGGGGTTCAGAGCAAATTTGAGAAAGGTGGCCGTAGGGTAGTTTGGCACCGTTAGGTTGGGGTAACTGACCTCCCTCCAACGACTCAAATGGTGGTGTGGAGAGGGTGATCCCATGCACACAGAAAAATCTGCCAGACTATAGGTACCTTTGTAGTAGATACATAAATACCTTCGTTTTCTTTCCAAATACTACAACTATTTCAATGACTTACCATTTCGCAATACTACGTACAACGCTATATTTATACATCAGAATAATTTCCTTTGCTGAATCCCACTTTGGTGCAAATACCTTACAGAATAATAAATAAATTTGGGATTGAGGGTGAATGGATACAGACAGCATTCAACTCTTCCATCTCCAGAGGGATGAGTATAAATGAAGGAACTGAACGGAACTCCATGCTCGGAATGCATAGTGCAACAAAACCAAACCCGTTACCAACGTGATCTGCTCTACCACCCACCTTTAAACCAAATAATAACCTTTAATAACTTCAAGGTACATCATGCATTTATACATTACGAAGAGCTGAATCAGAATGTAAGTACAACTACAATGGTCCATGAATTACCTAGGAGTATACTACATTACTGAGTAAAAGCTTGTTTATTATCAAACATGATAGTAGTCATATTATCACAGATGAGTGTTCTGATTATTATATATCTCAATCCCAAAATACTTGCAGATAGGTGGTGGAAGGTGTGCCATGGTCAACTGGTGCTCATGCTTCTGATGGTCAGTGATGGGTAAGCAACCAACATTTTGAAAACCAAGGAGAGGGGGGGAGGACAAGATTTTTGCTGTAGGTACACTGTTTGAACTGCTGACTACCCCTGGCAAGTCAAAGATTGTGACTTCAATGGACTAACAATATGAACTTCTCGTTTTAATTGAATCACTGATGTGATTCTGGTGCATAGTAAGCCCTTCTTGAGAGCAATAATTTAATAAAAGGGCTATTGGGCTATATTCTATTGAGTGTAAATGTTTGAGGTTCCTGCTACTTGGTCCTCCTCCTTCCACCTTGTAACAGCATGAGCTGATTCAAGGTCAAACGATTTTTATGAATGGGCGACCTGAGACGATGAGACTGTGTTTAGATAAGTAATATTGCATTACGCATATCATCATAAAAGTAATAAGGCAATTCAGAACAAGCCTCAGCACTTGTGTGTGAGTTGTAGAAACTAAATACAAGTGTAAAATCAAAGATTTACAATACACCCAACAGACAGAGAACATTCCACCTATTTTTGTTGCACAATCAGCTTTTCAAATGTCCAAAAAAATTCATTTCACAAATATAATTTTCATTTTCACTAGACAATATGGAAATGAGTCATCTTCCCTAATCAATAATTTAGTTATTAATACAACTGAATTAATGTGCAAAACATCAACTCTGCTTGTAATTTATGCGTAAATTGCTGTACATAACAAATGAAGAGTTGAAAAGGAGAAAAAAGCATATTATTACTCTAACAGGATTTAAACAAGTTTTTGCACCATACCTTTTCCTAGGGACCAAGTTATAGATGTCGCTATTAAAGTTCCTGATTTTTTTTCAACGTAATAAAACAACACAGAAAAAAACGTTCACAATTGCGAAATGGTCTCTGGGGTGAACAAGAATTTTGGTGTGTATAATCGCGATCCACAGCCACATTACCAAATGAAGTTTGAACGTTAGGAGTGAGACAACAGCGTTTAAAATTCAAGTAGGTATTCCCCACTATTATTATTACCCAGAATACGAATACTGCTAAACATTCCGGTGTGCAGTTCAGGAAGTATGCATCACACTTTCATTTGCCTTCAAGAAAATAATACATACTCTCCTGTTTTTGATTGAAAACTCATTACAATATAAGAAATAAGTACAGAAAATATAGGAATACAACTCACTTTCAGAAAGTGGAGATCGTCAAATTATAATGTTCAGTAGGAGGCTCCAACGCTACAGTCAAACCGGGATGATTCTTATGTCAATGGGTCGGGCTTTTAATACAAACTAATAATTAGATTTACGAACTATAATGAATACTAATTATCAATGAGAAAACTAAAACGTACCTACTACAGACGGTTGTCATGTATATTTCATTTACATAAAACTGTATCTGGAAGCCCAGCTCATACAATGCTTAGTTTTTCTGAGAGAAAAAAAGCATCTAGCCTCATGTAGTGAGAATTTATTCTGTAAATGATTCTTTGGTCATACAAGCCAAGGAAACAGGTCGGTGGGAACGAAAATTACTGAAATACAGGGCACAGAAACACACATTGTAGAACAGTAGAATGTACCGCTCTAGCTCACTGAGGAAAAAAAAATCACAAATCGCCTTAGACGAATTAATATGATTTTGTGAGGAGACTAAGCAGTGCCTATCTGACAAATAATCAAGATATAAATCATCAAGATTCGACTGTATTACATCAAGTAAAAATTAAAACAAGGAAAACTGCTTCGAATTGACTAGTCAAGCTATAATTCATGGAGTTATCTCAACGTTTAAATGTCAATAATTTCGTTATATCAGGTATAAACAGAAATAACCCTTCTCTTTGTTGTTTATTCGCTGATCAAGTTGTGGGGTCTCCTGAAACTTGCTAATCGGGCAGATGCCGGAAGACTGAAGATATAACAGAATGGCAGGCATCTTCCCAATTATCATCTGCAAGGGAAACCTTGAATCAACAAAATGAAGGACATTACATTAATAATGAGGAACTTGCAATCATCTGAAATGCTGCATGAAACCTTTTGGTTTATTGTTCTGTGAATAACCTATGTATTCGCTCAGCAAAGAATTTTTATAACACCCCCTCAAAATTTATTCTTTTACGTTTCAAGGTTAGTGGATCCCAAAAATGCAACGTCCGTCCACCGTCCGTTCCAGTGAAAAAACGCTGCAAAGTCCTTGTCACATGGGTTTATTATTCTACTGGATATACCTACAGAAATTTTGGCTGCTCATTTATTTTTTCTTTCACGTGTAACAATTTAAATAGCTATTTCTGATGGTTTCCACCAATTTTGGCCCCCCAAAACACGAATTACGCTCCTTTTTTCAAATTATCTTTGATCATTGATAGTGCCATTTAATTGTCTTGAATCACCTGTTTACACTTCTTCTTGTGTTATTATACAAACTGATGGTGATTTCAGACAATTTCCCAGGTTTTTTACTAATAAAAAATGAATTTTGGGAGCTGAACCTTCATTCCTCACTCTTTGGTCAAAATCGACTTCATATTCAACCTTTAGGCCCTACAAAAACAAGGAAAAAGATACCTCAAAAGCTCATTTTACTAAAACACCAAAAAACCCTATTTTTACACCAATTTTTCACTCATAACACCCTTGGGTATATTCCGATCGAGCTGCAAAGTTTCGGGACACAACTAGGGCCCAAATGGAGCCTGTGTGCGAAAGAACGAATTTTTTTAGAACGAAAATGAAGTACTTTTGCATGATACGGCGGATGCGGGCGGAAACTGCAGTTTTGTAATCTATGCACCCTGATCCGTAAAAGAAAAAATTTTGAGGGGGTGTTATAAAAATTTTTTGCTGAGCGAATACATAGGCGTATCATTCACAGAATAATAAACCAAACGTGTGTAAAAATAGGGGTTTTCTGTGTTTTAGTATCATGAACTTGTGAGCTATCGTTTTCCATGTTTTTTAGGACGAGGAGACCGAATATGAAGTCGATTTTCATCAAAGAGTGGAGATTCTAACGAAGTATCAGCCTTACATTTACGTTAAATTTTGCTCTAAAATCGACGTTCTTCCGCACACAATTTGGATCCCCATTTAGGAACACATTTGGGTCTTAGTTCTGCTCCAAAGCTCGGCAGCCCGATCGGAATACACCCAGGTGCGTAATGGGGGAATAATGGGTGTAAAAATAGGGGGTTTCGAGGGTTTCTTGAGGTTTTAGTGAACATGAGCTTGGAGGTATCGTTTTCCATCTTTTTTAGGGCGGGAAGACCGAATATGAAGTTGATTTTGACCAAAGAGTGGAGAATTGAGGTTGTAACGAAGGTTAAGCTCCCAAAATTCATTTTTTATGAGCCAAAAACCTGGGAAATTGCTGAAATCACCATAAATTTGTATAATAACACTAGAAGTAGTATTAGCAGGTGAATCAAGACAATTAAATGGTACTATCAATGATCAAAGATAATCGTTTTAAAAAACCCGAGCCTAATTCGTTTTGGGACCAAAATTGGTGGACAGCATCAAAAACAGCTATTTCAATTATTGCACATGAATGAAACAATAAATGAACAGCCAATATTTCTGTAGGTATGTCCAGTAGAATAATAAGCCCATGTGACAAGGACTTTGCAGCGCTTTTACACTACACTAGACCACCGACAGTTCACAAAAATGTGACCAAATACCTATGGATAAAAATGTTGTAATAATTAAAATCGAAGTTGGGAAATACATAACTCTTCGAAAAATGGTAGTTCGAAGCCAGTTTTTAAAAATAAGTGTTATACATTAAAATGATAGTGATACATAGTGAAAAACGATGCAGTCCTTGTCAAATGGGTATATTATTCTACTGGACATACCTACAGAAGTTTTGGTTGTTCAACTATTGTTTCTTTTTTTTGCAATAATTGAAATAGCTTTTTTTTAATGGTGTTCACCAATTTTGGCACCCCCAAAAACACGCATGAGGCTTTTTTTTTCTTTTTTTTTAAACTAATTACGAGTATCTTTGATCACTGATAGTGCTATTTTATTGTCTTGAATCACCTGTTGATACTACTTGTATCTAGTGTTATTATACATGGTTATGAAGATTTCAGGCAATTTCCCAGGTTTTTGACGAGTAAAAAATGAATTTTGAGCGATGAACTTTTCTTAAGACCTCAATTCTTCACTCTTCGGTCAAAGTCAACTTCATAATCGGTCTTCTCGCCCTAAAAAACATGGAAAACGACGGATACCTTACAAGCTCAATAACTAAAATCTTGAGAAAAAATCCCAGTTTTTACACACATTTTCCCCCATAAATCCCCTAGATGTTTTCCGGTTGGGATGCCGAGCTTCGGAGCACAACTAGGACCCAACTGTATTCCCAAATGGGGACCCAAACCGTGTGGGGAAGAACGGATTTTCTAGACCGAAAATAAAATAGATATGGATGAAACGATGGACAGCCATAGTAGGGTTTTCGCAGCACCCTCACACCGAAACGAAATGGAAAACGACACTGAAACGGAAAGGGTGGATAGGGCAACCGTAATCAGGTGCTAACATTTTTTGGTATAGTTTTCGTTCCGCTTTGGCATTTACCGGCTAGTGAAGTCATGGTAACGTTAACTTTTCTTTCGTCCATTTTGCTCGCCATGAATACATCTATGTCCAGACATGGCGTCAAGTCTGGACAAATAAACACAGAAAGAAGCAACCAAGCTGTACGTAGGGTTACCAGACGTAGCTAGCTCTATACTCTTTTTGGCCCCATAAATTCATATGGTACTATTTATTCTTTTTTCATTTTATAGCCTATTATACTCTTTTCATAGCGTATGAGGATAGCTGGGAACATGGAAGTAGGAGTACGATCCTAATTCCTTGGCTAGGAATGGCTATTATAGAAGGAAGGCCATGTTCTAGGTTTTTTTTTTTGTGTGTGATATTTCTGAGAGACTCTGTGGTGTACCGTTTTAATCTGGTTAGAAGTATTTCTGAAAAGCTTGCTCCACAGATACTCATCTGTGGAGGTACCTTTTTACCTGAAACTGTAATTTGAAAAAACTTAACATTACCTTTACGCAAAACGTAGGTAATCGTTGTGAACTGTGTTTGACAAGTGGAATACAAAGAAGATTTTTTCTTCATGTTGTTGCCCTCAACAACATACAACCTACAGTACGACACATGGGTTTATTATTCTCCTGGACATACCTTCAGAAATTTCGGCTGTTCATTTATTGTTTCTTTTATGCGTAATAATCGAAATAGCTATTTCTGATGGTTTCCATTAATTTTGGTCCCTAAAACACAAATTAGGTACGCCCCCCTTTTGGTTTATTATTCTGTGAATAATACACCTATGTAATCGCTCAGCAAAAAATTTTTATAACACCCCCTCAAAATTTTTTCTTTTCCGTTTCAAGGTACGTAGATTCCAAAAATGCAATGTCCGTCCGCCGTACGCCGTCCGCCGTATCACGTGTACAGGCTTCATTTTCGGTCTAAAAAATTCGTTCTTTCGCACACATGCTCCATTTGGGCCCTAGTTGTGTCCCGAAACTTTTCAGCCCGATCGGAATATACCCAGGGGTGATGAGTGAAAATGTGTATAAAAATAGGTACTTTTTGCGTTTTAGCAACATGTTGGTAACATGAGCTTTTAAGGTATCGTTTTTCATGTTTTTGGGGACGAGAAGACCGAATATGAAGTCGATTTTGACCAAAGAATAGAAAATTGAGGTTCTACCAGATGTTCAGCTCCCGAAATTGATTTTTTATGAGTCAAAAACCTAGGAAATCGTTTGAAATCACCATCAATTTGAATAACACTGGAAAAAGTGTCAACAGGTGGATCAAGACGATTAAATGGTACTATCAATGATCAGAGATAATTTATTTTTAAAAAAAGGAGCGTAGTTTATTCGAGTTTTGGGGGCCAAAATTGGTGGAAACCACCAGAGATAGCTATTTCAATTATTTTGTATGAAAGAAACAATAAATAAACAGCCAACATCTCTGTAGGTAGGTATGTCCAATGGAATAATAAACCCATGTGACAAGGACTTTGCAGCGTTTTTCTTTTCCGTTTCAAGGTGCGTAGATTCCAAAAATGCAATGTCCGTCCGCCGTATCACGCGTACCGGCTTCATTTTCGGTCTAAAAAAGTCGTTCTTTCGCACACACGCTCCATTTGGGCCCTAGTTTTGTCCCGAAACTTTGCAGCCCGATCGGAATATACCCAGGGGTGTTATGAGTGAAAATGTGTATAAAAATAGGTACTTTTTGTGTTTTAGTTACACGTTAGTAACATGAGCTTTTGAGGTATCTTTTTCCATGTTTTTGGGGACGAGAAGACCGAATATGAAGACGATTTTGACCAAAGTGTGGAAAATTGAGGTTCTACCAAAGGTTCAGCTGCCAAAATGATTTTTTATGACTCAAAAACCTGGAAAATCGTCTGAAATCACCATCAATTTGCATAATAACACTAGAAAAAGTGCCAACACGTGGATCAAGACGATTAAATGGCACTACCAATAATCAGAGATAATTTGAAAAAAAAAAAAAGAAAAAAAAGGAGCGTGCCTACCTAATATGTGTTTTGGGGGCCAAAATCGGTGGAAACCACCAGAAATAGCTATTTCAATTATTTCGCATGAAAGAAACAATAAATGAAGAGCCAACATTTTTGTAGGTATGTCCAGTAGAATAATAAACCCATGTGACAAGGACTTTGCAGCGTTTTTTGGTTTATTATCCTGTGAATAATACACCTATGTATTCGCTCAGCAAAAAATTTTTATAACACCCCCTCAAAATTTTTTCTTTTCCGTTTCAAGGTGCGTAGATTCCAAAAATGCAATGTCCGTCCGCCGTCCGCCGTATCACGTGTACAGGCTTCATTTTCGATCTAAAAAAATCGTTCTTTCGCACACATGCTCCATTTGGGCCCTAGTTGTGTCCCGAAACTTTTCAGCCCGATCGGAATATACCCAGGGATGTTATGAGTGAAAATGTGTGTAAAAATAGGTACTTTTTGCGTTTTAGCAACATGTTAGTAAAATGAGCTTTTGAGGTATCTTTTTCCATGTTTTTGGGGACGAGAAGACCGAATATGATGTCGATTTTGACCAAAGACGCGGAAATTGAGGTTTTACCAAAGGTTCAGCTCCCAAAATTGGTTTTTTATGAGTCAAAAACCTTGAAAACTGTCTGAAATCACCATCAATGTGTATAATAACATTGGAAAAAGTGTAAACAGGTGAATCAAGACCATTAAATGCCACTACCAATGATCAAAGATGATCTAAAAAAAAAAGAAAAAAAAGCGTACCTATTTCATGTTTTGGGGGCCAAAATTGGTGGAAATCATCAGAAATAGCTATTTCAATCATTCCACATGAAAGAAACAATAAATTCAACAGCCAACAAGAATCTCTAGAACTCCAATAGAATAATAAACCCATGTGACAAGGACTTTGCAGCGTTTTTTCTTCTTATTTTTAAATAACTTCTAACTTTGATCATTGGTAGTGTCATTTAATCGTCTTGATCCACGTGATGACACTTTTTCCAGTGTTATTATACAAACTGATGGTGATTTCAGACGATTTCCCAGGTTTTTCACTCATAAGAAATCAATTTTGGGAGCTGAACATTTGGTAGAACTCAATTTTCCACTCTTTGGTCAAAATCGACTTCATATTCGGTCTTCCCGTCCCCAAAAACAAGGAAAATGATATCTCAGAAGCTCATGTTACTAACATGTTGCTAAAACGCAAAAAGTACCTATTTTCACTCATAACACACCTGGGTATATTCCGATCGGGCTGAAAAGTTTCGGGACACAACTAGGGCCAAAATGGAGCATGTGTGCGAAAGAACGAATTTTTTAGACCGAAAATGAAGCCTGTAGACGTGATACGGCGTACGGACATTGCATTTTTGGAATCTACGCAACTTGAAACGGAAAAGAAAAAAGTTTGAGGGGGTGTTATAAAAATTTTTTGCTGAGCGAATACATAGGTGTATTATTCACAGAATAATAAACCAAAAGTTGAACTAGGAAGAAGTTGAAATGGAAAAAGTTGAATTTGAAATGGAAGAAGGCGAATGGTTTGGAAAAGGTTGAATTTGGTTTGGAAAAGGTTGAATTTGGCTTGGAAATGCTATATAAACACGCGAATTGCGTAAGTATAACAAATAAACCCAGGAAAAAACTATTTTTGGTTTATCAGTAATGAGCGAAAAGGGCTTCACCTCCCAACCGAATACCAGGTGTCTTGAATACTGCTGTCTAATAACGACAGATACTGCGTTTATCTTATGCAATAAAGTTTTATTTAAAAAAATGAATAAATAAATAAAATTACAGCCAACTATTAAAAATCACTGTAGTAAACTTTACCTCATAGGTCCACAGTTTGGGCTTTGCAGTTATGGATCAAATTACACCAGGAAAAGCAGCTCCTTCCAGCATTCATCATCCCTGCAATTAGTTTAAATATCAATGTTGGGAAACCTATATAAACACTTCTTTGTTGGCTTAATACCAATCTCACTAACTGGAATTAGCAATCATTTCTGTATGTTCCATAGAAATACTCAGTTCTTTAACTTTCCTCTCAGTAGTTGGAATGAAAGTTAAGAAATTTAAATGATAAACAGATGAAGTCTATGAACCCAAACAGGGCACATCACAACACTGTAACAATAGGTACTTTATCCAAAAGCACCTACGCTTTTTCATTTCTCAACAGAGGACTAAATACGAATTTCCTCCAAAGTTTTGTTGAACTCCATATAAAGTGCACCATCCTTTTCCAGCTCAAAAAGCTAGGCAATCACCCAGTTCAATAGCTATCTTGTAGAACATAATTGTTGTAGCTAACAGTCCTGGGCATTACCCATGCAATTTTCAATAAATACACATGAGAGATTGCAATATTGAGAAATGATGATATTGACTATAAAATAAAATCAATCAATTCAAATGAGATCAAGTGATAACATCAAGTATATAACAACATGGGTAGTCACAAACAACAAAACCTCAATAATGTATCCATCTATAAACATCATCAATACTAGAATGGAAAATCGTAGCACCTTGGATCTCAATGTATTTTAGACCATGCACCCAACAAATACTTGTTAGTCATAATGAGACTTACCTCATCTCACCAGTTGGCAAGCATTAGCGATTAAAAGAAACACCGAAGTTTAACAGACTAAATGAGGGTAAAAAGCCACTAGTAAGGATGTTAGTAAAATGCGTAGCAATGGCAAAATCATGAAAACCGTCAACAGCAGCAGGAATGCATACAACACCAGTCCAGTTCGTCGACAAATCTGCACCAAATCCGTTAGCAGTATGAACTATACAACCCTAGTAAGTCCAAATCCTCAATTTTTTAGCACAAAAATTTGTGGATAGTGAAATAATAATGGCCTTTATAAACTTAGGCCCAAAACTATTGCTAGAGGTTCAAAAATGAACATTCCAAGTTTAAAAGTAAATATCTCGATAATGAAATGCAAACACACTTTGCGTTGCAGTTGCATTGCAAATGCAACTGTTGAGAGCAAAAATGAATCCCTCGCATGTTCGATAAAGGATCAAACATCGGGATTCATTTGACCATGCCCAAAAACGAATTTGTACGAAAAATTAAAAAACAATATTCAAAATGTCTCGCCCAATAGCATCATCACAGAAAACAACAATTTCCACATTGATTGTAACATTGAGCTATGCATATTAATCACACATAAACACAAGGAGCTATTTAGAAAATACAGAATTCCAATTACAATATGTCGGAATCTGCTTTGATTTCAATTCATTTCACTTAATTCAATGTGGAAATGCTATTACATAAATGTTTCAGTGGTTAGCAAGTAAGGGCCGAACTAGAAACAGTATTTCAGTGCTAAGACTCCGGAAACCAATAGATAGGCGTATTCTAAATTACCACCTTTGTCATCACTTACCTTCTTGACAACTCGGAAACGACTGGAAATTGAATTAAAAGCATAATTTAAGTTATTCATAAATGTGTTAGCGGTACTTGTGGTAATATAGAAAAATCGTTAAACTGAAATACAACAACAGGATGGTTGTAATGCAATCAACAATACCATTTCATAACTGACTGCCAACCAATATTGTTGTAATAATAGATGCTTGATAATATTGGCTTCAATTGAGATTATATGTGTACCTGAAGTAACCATTCCATAATACGGCCAAATCACTCGCACTAGTATAATGAGCATTTTCAATTACGAGAAGCAGCAAGAACAATGAGTTAGAATACAGAATAGGCTTGTAATATATGTGGTAGTAACATTACGGTTTATCAGATACTACCAGTATACAAATTACAATCCTGATTTGTGCAATTGTGTGCTGAAATAATGTTCTCTGACAATCACAAAAACTACAATAATTGCTAAATACAGATTTTGGACCTTCGACGTTGTTCACAAAATCTTCTATGATCACAATGATAAACTGCACTTAATTGTGAGCAGGTTTAATGACGGAAATGTATCAAGCGGATTGCACATTGCATTCAAGATCCTGTCAAAGATTTGCAAGGCACATAGCACCATAACAGAAAAACCGCACAGTAAAAATGAAACTCAATGAGCTAACATGAAAGAAAAACGTTTGTATCAGAAATTTGGAATCGAAATGAATAAGTCACACTATTAGTGACTCTTATACATCATATTCCTGTGGACTGACCCAAATCTAATAAGTAACTGCATAATAATTATTAAAGGCGAGACAAACAAATCTTTTGCAGCATCTCCACTGATCCATCCATAAAAATAAAATTAAAATAACTGGAAATAATCAATGGCTTATTGATTCACAACTATTAAATCATCCACTTGTCACAGCACTACTTGGTTCCTCAAGCTGCCTTTTTCTCAAATTGGGTAATGGCAACCTATGATGATTAATGTAGTTTTTTTCCTGACCAACTTCCAAGTCCCAGAGTCAGGGTGAGGGAAATGATAATGAAATAATGGTGGAGCAGAAAGATCACTTACGTCTGTCTTCAAATTATTTGGATGTACCTATGTAAAGAACAATAACTTAGTAATATTATGCATGAAACTCAGAACACCTTCGATCTATATAAACTGTTGACCACCTCTACCTAGCAGATGTTTGATGTAGAAGTTTACAAGTTTAAATAGGCTGCAAACCTACTCAACATTAAACTTGAACCGCCTACGCAGTCATAATGGAGAATAAAGTAATGGAAAACAGCTCTCAAAATAAGAAATGATTTTGCCAATGCATTCACAGGACCATATAATTTTCTGGACTCAGACAACATGCATTCTAGAACATTTCAAAGAAGTAAATAGGGCATCTCCCAATGTTTTCATCAGTGTTCAAGTAAAATTGAAATAGTTTTCATTTAGATCAAAAACACAAACTTAGGAATCGTTAGGTAACGAAAACAGAAAAGGAAAACTTTCTTTTTACGCTTTGGGTTGGGTAAGAAACGTAATTAGAGTAACAGTAAACAAAAATATTACAATCATAGCGAAACCAGTGGCAATGTTCATAAAAATGTCACCGTGATGGCTACCCATTTCATATATTTTATGGAAAATCATATTTGCATTTACAATGATTAATAAATTTCCAGTGTCACAAACCCAACTCACATAGATTATCGGATCTGAACTGGATTACTTGGAGTGTTCCAAGAAATATTGCAAGCCTCTGTAACCATGATGGGTACTATATCATAATATCAGAGGTGCTAAACCATGATTTGATGGCATCACTGCATCATTAGCCTTGGTTGATATCAAACTCTGAACAAACTTATTGATCACAACTAATGGGAAAGGAAGTTTTCAGTTGAAAATGACCAATTAGTCACTCCACTGTAGTTATATCCCATTATAATTACTATGAAATGAAATAAGAAATTAAAAAAATAATTAATGATAGTCCTTTTTTACAATGTAGAAAATACTTCATAGAGGAAGAAATATTTGTGTGTGGAATTGGAGAACACGTGACATAGAATCTATCATTATATTCTAAATTTAGTGTCCAACTAAACATTGAATTAACATTCAGCCACAGAAGTTTATAAATTGTCCCTTACACACTGAAGCAACAAACAAGCAGAATCCAAACACAGAATAAATAACTAAGGAATATAGTGGAACATGTTCAATAGATGAAGAGGCTTCTAAGCGTATCCATGTCTTGATGGCTCTAATGTTGGGTATACCATCTTTCCATAGGATCAGGCCATCTTCTGATAATTTTACCGACTTTCATCCATGATATATGTCCAACAGAAAAGTATATGCGAGGATTAATATTACATTATCAATTATAAATTATCAATAAAAATGAGATTGGATACAGGTGAAAGTCAGCTGTGCAAAATTTCTCATGTATTCATTAATCAAAGTGCTGGTAGGTGAATTATGGCAACTCATTCAAGACATTGATTAGATCTGACATGAGCTCACAGTAATACCCAAGGAAGTGCATATGTCCTGGGTCACTTTACATTTTCTATTAAAAGTATTTTTAGTCCAATTTCAATAAAGTTATTGCAATTTTCAAGCTTATAATCCTTTTATACACTGAATAATTGAATGACTAGGCTTATAATCAAAATATCTATTAATAATAATGAAGCAAACATACAGTTACTAAAAACCAAGATGCAACGATTTCCCTGGAGGATAATAATAATGAAGTGAAACATTTAATATGCGAAGTCGAAGTGTACTGAAAAATAATAATACCAAGTTAGCTTCATTCAAAAATAAGTTATTCTAAATTATCAGTTCCAACATCCACCATTAAATTGGTTTTAAAACCCCAACAGAAAAAAATGAACTTATAAACAGACCATCATAGTTTAATTGTAATGCCAGGCTATTATAATTTTTTATCTAGAGCTAGATAGAACTAGATTCTAGCATAGCAGAGATGGGTGCTTAAATCTCAGGGGATGGTAAACATACTATGATGATTCAATTAAATGTGGTTCGACAAGGAAATAATCAATGAAAATGTTAATCATTAACTCAAAGAAAAAATGAATCTGTTACATTTGATGATTTTACAATCAAGCAAATTAAAGCTAACTAAACTGAAGTACGTACTGTTGTTTAATCAACAATGTTAATTCAACGCACCAAGCATTCAGGTTTATTTCTACAATGACTAAAGGATGAAAATAAACAAATGAATAAAACTAATGTCAGGATTGTCATTAAAACCAGAGGAACTGTAATGTAGTCTGCAACAAATTTTGGTATACCATAAACTTTAAAATAATGGAATAATTGAACTGTAATGCCCAAGCAAAGTGCAAGGGAGTCCACACTTTTTCATGCTGAAATAAATTCTGGTTGTTTATGGTTACACAAATTTATGTCAAACCCTTCACTTTTTATTCAAAATAACTTGGGATTTTTATGTCAAAAATACATAAATTGGTTTCCTAACGAATTTTTGAAACCATCTGAACAAAACACAGCTGGAGTAAAAATGTTGGATGTTCCATTAAATATTGACTCCAGCTTCAGATTCTGCGCATGCAATCAAGGAGGTAACCATCTGATTTTTTCTTTTTAATAATAAAACACCTCTTTGACAGAGTTAAAGGAGGGGAGACAGAACTGATTTCCATTTTCAAGTGGTTAGATCGTATTGTTCGAATTCAAATCAAACTCGCTAAAAGTATACCATTGGAAACTTCTTATGGAGTTACTGGAATACTTTTAACCCCAGATTACTTTTTTGAAAACCATGGGCTGGATTTAAATTCATGTCTCGTGACCATGTTCTTTCAATTTTCCTCATTAAAGTCCTCTTTTGCAGATAAGAATTTCGAAAGATATAAAACATTGTACTTTTTACCGAGTTTAAATTGGAATAAGTAAATATGTAGGTTCAATGAGTGAGGGGGGGGGGGGGGGAGCAATTTATAACTCGATAAAAAGCACCATGTTTTATACCTTTCAAATTTCTTATCTTTTGCAGACAAGAACTTTGAAAGATATCACGTTTTGCTTTTATCAAAATTGCTGCCCCCACCCCCACCCCCCCACTGAACCTACATATTTACTTATTCCAAGTATTGAACAATACTGAACTGACCAGTTTCCAAACCGTTCGATCATACTTTGTGAGTTCAAATGAAATAATAACACTGTACATTTTATAGAAATTTTTAGGAAAACCCGATTCGGAAATCCATATTTCCTCATACTGTTCCCCCCCCCCCCCCCCCCCCCCCCGCGTTAACTTATCTTTTAAAGAAAAAAGTTTTGAAAGATATAAATTGTAATTCCTCCTCCTGCTCCAACTTCCTACTGGAGAGAACTGCAGAGTGTAAAATACGTTAGTACCTACTGGTGGACAGGACATAGAAAAAATGTTTGACTGCAAGGAGTCTTTACGGAACAGGATGGTCTTTGTGGATCCATAGGTTGGTACAGTGTATCTCAACAGAATACCAATAACTATGTGCCCATCCACTGAGTAGTGCAAAAGTTCCCCTGCGAGAGATGCGTTTACACAAGTCCCCTCAGCAAGACTGCAATTAAGGCATAACACATTCAATAATTACATGATTATGATAAACTGTTACATCAGTACTCATCTTCAATTTGTAGTTGCAGGCAAACTGTTTAACCCAGCATTCCATAGACCCTCCACATGACATGTCTGAAACAAAATTAAACTTAATGATAAGCAAAAAGTCAGTTATTCTAGCATAAAATATATTGTCCAGGACATACGCACTGGATATGAGGGTTATCTCAAAAGTAAGCACCCATCACAGGTAGTTAGAAAGTCCAACTGGGTAGTGTCAGCAGGGAGAATAATGAACAAATCAGAAAAGTCACGGAAATAAAAGAATGTCCGCTATTGGGTTAATGAATTCGCCGTATAACTCAATCCTGGACACCCCTGTCCGCCTTTGGATCAAAGACGATTTTTATGCAGAGATGATTTTTTTCACGTAATTTACCTCATACTGTGCTTAGGAACAGAGAAGAATTCGGTTCAATAAGTTATATTGTGTGAGTCCGAAGTTGGACAGGAGTTACCAGGATTGGGGTGTATGGATGTCCGCCACTGGAGAAGGGTGTCCCCGATAGGAGTTTTTGGGAGCCCCTCATTGGAGAGGGGTGTCCGGAATTAAATTTGATTGATGTCCCTTGAAAAAACGCTGCAGTCCTTGTCACATGGGTATATTATTCTACCGGACATACGTACAGAAATTTTGGCTGTTCATTTATTGTTTCTTTCGTGTGCAGTTATTGAAATTGCTATTTTTATGGTTTCCACCAGTTTTGCCCTCCAAAAACACGAATTAGGCTCGGCTTTTCCTTTCAGCAGATTAATTTTGATCATTGATAGTACAATTTAATTGTCTCGATTAACCTGTTCATAACTTCTAGTGTTATTATACAAATGTATGGTGATTTCAGACAATTTCCCATGACTCATAAAAAATGAATTTCGGGAGCTTAACCTTCCTTACAACCTCAATTCTTCATTCTTTGGTCAAAATCAACCTAATATTCGGTCTTCTCGCCCTAAAAAAAAGATGGAAAACGATACCTCACAAGCTCATGTTCTCTAAAACCTCAAAAATCCCTCGAATACCCCTATTTTTACACTTATTTTTCTCCCATATCACCCCTTGTATGCCGATTGGGCTGTCGTGTTTCGGAGGACAACTAGGAGCCAAATGTGTTCCCAAATGGGGACCCGAACTGTGTGTGAGGAAAAACAACAATTTTAGACCAAATTTAACGTAAATTTAAGGCTGAAACTTTCTTAGAACCTCAATTTTCCACTCTTCGGTCAAAATCGGTCCACTCTTCATATTCGGTCTTCTCGGTCTTCATATTTGGTCTTCTCGGTCTTCATATTCGGTCTTCTCGGTCTTCATATTTGGTCTTCATATTCGGTCTTCTCGGTCTTCATATTTGGTCCACTCTTCATATTCGGTCTTCTCGTCCCAAAAACATGGAAAACGATACCTCAAAAGCTCATGTTACTAACACACAAAAAGTACCTACCTATTTTCACACACATTTTCACTCATAACACCCCTGGGTATATTCCGATCGGGCTGCAAAGTTTCGGGACACAACTAGGGCCCAAATGGAGCCCGTTTGCGAAAGAATGAATTTTTTAGACCTAAAATGAAGCCGGTACACGTGATATGGCGGACGGCGTACGTGCATTTTTGGAATCTACGCACCTTGAAACGGAAAAGAAAAAATTTTGAGGGGGTGTTATAAAAATGTTTTGCTGAGCGAATACATACTCTAAAATGGGAACTTCATTTTTTTAAAACCATAATGTGTCATTATTTACATAGCGACCAAATATGTAAATGACCTCCAAGTAGGCAGATTTCGCTCAACCCTACATTTTATTAAAGCCTAGAGTTTTAATTTACCATAGACTGATTACCATATTTAATACAACAACTCGAGTACATAAATCGATCAGGGTTTTCCCAAACTCATCAACTAATCTCATTTCAGAGAGCGAACCAGTAAGAAAAAACACTGCAAAGTCTGTCACATGGGTTTACTATTCTATCGGACATACCTACACAAATGTTGGCTGTTCATTAATTTTTTTCTTTCCTGTGTTAAAAAAGCTGTTAAAAAATGTTAAAATAGCTATTTCTGATGGTTAAAAAAACCTTTTTTTTATTTTTTGGTGAAAGAATGCAATTTTTCTAGAAGGATTTACATACATTTTATTTTTGTACATTCTGTTTTTCTATTTATTCGTACGAAGGTTGAGTGTTGTTTTCCCGTCCATTTTTTTTTTGTACCTAGTCCCTAAAGAAAAATTTTTAGAAATTTTTTTTCCAATTACATTTTTAGCAAAGATAGCTTTTCATCTTTTCATTTATACAGTTTTACTTTCCAACTTAAGAGATGAAGTATATTTTATTGTGACTAATAGTAATTTTATAAATCATAAATATTTGGCTAAATAAATACGTGTAAAGTCAAGTAACACCAACGCCTACGGTATTATTCTACTTTAATAAATCCTTGAAGTCGTAATTGTTCATAAACATGCATAAACATCAAAATTGAGTGCAAAGTTTAATCTCTCCTAATTTAAATTTTCCTATAAGCTTCAGAAAATCAAATTTGAGCAAATTTACGAGGAAACTAAGCTATTGCAGCGGCTTTAAAATTGTTGTAATGCAAATTTTTGAAAAATTTCTTCACTGAAATCCCTTCATTCTAAAACGATTCCTGTAGTTCAACATTATTCATATGTATATATACGAGTATACAGGGATATACCTATCATAGTCTTCTTATAAGTACCTGTCATTTCATTCAAGATGATAACTCAAACTGGCAAACACCCAAAAAATTGGAAATGGCGCCAAAATGTCGGTATTGTCAAACGAAAGGCTGAGTTCGTTGGCCAGGATTTTTGATCCTCTCCCAGCGGTCAAATTTTGAAATTTAAAGGTCAAAAATCGCGAAAAACTCGTTTCTTGAGGTTTGTTAGTGGAAATAACTATCCTAACATATATAATATAATGGGATAATCATGCTCAGCGTTAAATTTCTTGTAGGACAGGAATGGTTTTTTGAATTTGTCAGGAATGGTTTTTTGAATTTTTTCAACATAGATTGGCCATTCACCCCACTGTGCGACGTCACACGTATTTTCTTTAGCTTTTTCCCGCAGAACTAGAAGGATTTCGGAACTCAAAATCGGGATACAGGGATTTTCGAGGGGGCTGAATCCGATTCCGAGGTCAAAAGCTCCAAATTACGACCCACGTCTATTCCTCATTGCTTAGTGCTATCACTGACTTAGTATGGCATGGTGGATGTCCCCTGGAATGTGGCTCTCCATGGGATTCATTCCACCGTTCGAAGAATGAATTTTGCTTTTGACCGACCATATCATGACTCACGACACTCACACCGTAAACATCAACTAGTGTGTCATAAATTTCTGAAGATTTTTTTGTTGCAGTTAAAAATCGAATGACCGATACTGGGGCAGGTAAACGGGCAAGTCCACTGGGATCAACAGCAACACTGTGCTACTGACTTATCAGCTGCATTGATAACTGAGATAGAGAGAGCTTCAGAAATGTATTTTTCTCTTTCAGTAGGTAGGTACAACTTTTAGAAAACTCCCACAGCCCACGATTTAAAAAAATCACTGATACTTTCAAGACGACCTGCGTATATGCTGCACTTCGCAACTTTTCTACTTCTCTTCAAGGAACCACCATACCCAGCCCATCACTAACACTCCCTCTTGGTGTACTTCTCTCTAAACTGGTCATTTTTAGTCTCAGTTGGTTCAATTTCATATAGGTCGAATTATTTTAGAGATCTTAAATGCAGATGAATTAGTTACCAGAGATTATGGAGTGTTCATGAGGCACTTCCCAGAACACCTAATATTTCAGGCTACAGCCAGGGAAGGCAACAGCCAGATCTATGCGCCCACACTCGCTCAAACCTCGGAAAATAGAGAGAAAACACAGAAATCACTTCACGGAACAATATGAATAGATGTAAAGCTACAAATTTTGACAATGCGAAGACCTTCACGAAACTCTGACGCAGATATTCTTTGCTTAGAATTCCATAGTGGAAATCACTGCAAATTGTACAGACGAACAGGTCGTTTAAATCCTACTACTCAAAGTGACGTTTATTTGCTGTGACACATTTTTGGAATGAGAAAATATATAAAATAGGGTTTTAAAAAATCATATGTCAGAACACACATGGAGTTCTGTGAAATATAATTCTTGCTGGTGAGATGTCACGAACTCTACACATTGGGTTAGATTAAGTTCTTACTTAATCTAACGCCTTTGAAAATTTGTAAGATTTTGAAATTTGGCATTCTCCTATGGGCTGGAGATGATCATAGAAACCTTACAATCCTCAGATATATGTAATTTTATCTTCAGGAAGATGTATGACTGGTACTTCTTTAACGATAGAAAGTTCTTGCAGTTCCATCTCGAAAAATGTTCCTAACATGAGCATGAATTAGGATGATCACCCCTACGTTTTCACCCTGACACTTTTGGAATCCATGATTTTGATTTTGGTTCCGAGTAGGTATACCAAAGTAGTGGAACCCTTGCGATCATTTTTGGGAGGAAAAAAAAGTGCGCCCTCCAAAACCAGAATTTCTACTTGCTATTTATGTTTGAGACCTTTATGAACAAACTTGGTTCTGTATTTTTCTGTCCTACAACCTCCTTGTAACGCACATAACTATACCTACCAAAGAATGGTCGCATTGCTCTGAAACTTGGCGGGTAGGTGCAGGTTGGGCCCTAGACGGTCCCACATGAATTCCATCAAAATCAAACACCACTACTTTCAGGCGCAGCTACTTCTAGTCCAGTCCCAGATTCGATCCGACGACTGATCCAGCTCCAACTAAACCTACTCGATCCTGGGAGTTTATGTACACCAACCAGTTCTACTCGGTCCTGGGAATTTATCTATGCCTGAGAACTCGATGCAACGTCATCTACTACGACTATGTTCAGACAACTACGACAGCAAGTAATAACGTAGTAGCTAAAAGTAACTGAGAGACTGATGGGCAATGAAACAGACAGGTACCGGGACAGGGTTTAGCTGTGATAACCCACCACTAGGGTGAATGAATGAATGAGAGAACTTTCACTAAAGGTTTTAAAGCCAAATATACACTCGAACATACTAATTATAATCTATGTGGTTAGATTGACTTAATAGGTACCTTTAAAGTTTGGTGAAATGAGCGGAAATACTTAGAAAGTTATGGAATAAGATAAAACACAACCACAAAGTACTTACGCAGGTTCCCAATCGATGGCTCGAAACTCCATCGCCAACTTAACCAAGGATATGGTGGAATAAACCACGGATAACATAAAAGAGAACATCAGTCTTTTATGTATTGTGTTCCGTGGAATAAACTGCCAAAACTTCGGTAGATAAGACTCGGACTGAACCGCAACATACATGTTCAAGAGCCTACGTATTAATATTATAGACAATGATCTAGACCATAAAAATTATAATAAAAATTAATATACTTACCCATGGATAATCGATATTCTAAATTCTGTTGTTCCATAGAGTCGACTAGTAGAAAAACCGTAAAAAAATGAGTAGGTAGGTGATGATAACACCTAACTACTTATTTTTTACGGTTTACATTGGGTAGGTACCGCCCACGCGAAAAACATTTAAGTTTAATCAGAGTGGAATCGGTGAGGAGATCGGAAACTCCAGGGCGAACAAAGTATTGATGTTTTCAACAAAAATCAAATTCTTGATAGGTAAAACCAATACCGAGTCCAATCAAACGCGGCCTTAACAACTAGACTAGGTACACAACAAAGATCCGGACATCAAGAATCACACAGGACTCTCCACGACCGACAAGATGTAGCATTGAGCTGTATTTGACAACTCAATATCTAAACTGCAGAACTTGCGCAGCGCACCTGACCTATCCAATTAATTCAATAATTGCATGTCATGCGGCACGCATGTCTCGCATCGAACAGGTACAACGCTTAAGCCATTATGACGTCATCGGTAATGATAGCTGATAACGATAACATCAACTTGGCTTCTTCGTCTTCTAGGTTTCTGATTTGACGTACCAGCTACTGCTATGTTGGACATAATTTCGGTGTAGGTTCCTAGGATACGGCCTTCTTGCCAGTGAAATCTAGTGCCAGAAAATACCTTTGACTGAATAAATCTTTAATACACTGGGAGCTAAAAAGAAACTGCAAGGCTTGATTTATTTATTTATTTTTTATTATTTAATTTAGTATCATCTTTTACCACTCCATTTGTTGCCCTTTTTTCTTTTGTGTTATTAAACTTTATTTAATTCAATATCTTTGGTTTTTGCGCAGCTATTATGGACCAGTGCACTAACACTAACGCATTCAATAAAATAAAGCTTAATGACTGAAAGTGACATCTAGGAGGAACCTGATCCTAATGGTAGGTAGGTAGATGCCTACTGAAGCAGAGCTTTGTAAGGTGATAGAACATTCTATTTCAGAGAGCTTAGTGTAAGTTAAAATCTAAGAAGGTGTAAGATGTTATTAAGGTCTTGAGAAATTTTAGTGGTTGGACCGGAGCTTGATGAGTCGTTTTATTGTGTCAGTCTGGAGGTGATAAAAGCGAACCACGTAATCTCAAATAATCAGGATTTCGCATTAATCCGGTTGAATCTGGATGAATCCGGTTGGTGATTTACTGAGCACGGCTGTGATTCTGTCATCGGCTCATGTGAAGTGACCGTTGATAGTTTTGCGAGCTGGGTGCCCCAAACTCTTGTTGCAATTTAATACGGAGTAATACGGCTAGTTTTTGAATAATCCGGCAGTGGTATTTGGATTTGCAGGAGGATAGTCGTATTGCAAGCGTGTTGCTGGGAGCATTAGTTAGCCTGAAGCTCTATTACCGGCGCACAGCGCGTCTGCCTGGAACGGTGGCGAAATCGAAAGGCAGGTAGCGGGGAGGACCGTATATCCCCAGGGCTAAACTCCACTACTTACTACACGTGTCATCTGATGGCATTCAAATTCAAAAAATCATGTTGAAAGTTCGAAGTGAATAATTCCACCAGGGCTAAACACAGAGTAATCCGGAGTAATATGATGTAGTATGGCTTTTGATTGCAAAAAGTAATCCGGCATGATTTTAAAACCTGGATCATGGTTTTTGATTTGTACAGAGTAATCCGGCTTGATTTTGAAACCCGGAGTAGTATGGCTTCTTGATTTGTACAAAATAATCCTGCTTGATTTTGAAAACCTGAGTAGCATGGCTTATTTGTTTTAATTTGTACCAAGTAATCCGGCTTGATTTTTTAAAAGTATGGATTAACAGGGAGGAACTTGGATGTAATGCGGTGTAATAAGATGTAATACGGTGTAATAAGGAATAATAAGATGTGATATGGAGTAATAAGGTGTAATACGGAGTAATTAGATGTAACACAGAGGAATAAGGTGTAACGCAGGCTAATTTGGATGTAATACGGAGTAATAAGGCATAACACGGTGAAATACGGAGGAGTTCGATTGTAGTAAGGAGTAACACGAAGTAGTTAGGTTGTAGTACGGAGTCGTATGGAGTAATATGGTCGTAATCGGGAGAATACAATGAACAATGATGACTGAAAGAATAATAAATTAATAGGTATGAATGGAGGAAGCGATCAGACAGAGGTTTGAGCAGGAGTATGTTCGGAGGTATGGGACCATTAGAAATGAAATTCAAGAGTTTGAGGAGGAATCTGTTCTGAAAATCAATGCTCTGGCATTGAGGGTTGTTAAACCGGCTTCTGACCTGAACAACACAGAGGTGGTGATTGATGAGCCAGAATCCGGTGTCAATGCTCAATCCCATGGTGGGCCTCAAACCAGTAACGTAATCTCCTGTGAATCCGGTGGGTAATTTCGGTGGCGATTGTGATAATCTGGAGGGCTCTAGGGGCACTGAATCACGTCGCAGGCGTATGAATGAAGACTGTAGGCAGTTAAGTGTTAATTTCAGGCCAGGTTGAATCAGCTAAAGGTGGGCTCGGTTGCGGTGTGGAGATGGGAGTGTTGTTGGAGTTGACGAGTAATGATTGTTCATTCCTCCTCGACTCTTCAATAGGTCCTCTGGGTGGCCACTCCGCGGGGGAGACCAGCTGAAAAGTATAGTAATGGCCTATATAATGACGAATATCAATCCCAAGTTGCAAACGATGATCCAAGATTTTAACGAGCTTTCAGTTGCTTTGAGAATGATTGGAAAGACACGTGGTCCTCCAGATCAGGCAAAGGAACATGCACTCTAGATAGAGTTCATGAATGCACTGTTTAAACCGGTGTCAGAGACAGTGCTTGGTGAGTTCCAAATCATGTTTGAAGGTCTCATTGAGGGTATTCGGAGGTGCCCTGGGGTGGAGCTGACTGAAAGGTCAATCCGGCGAATCTAATAAAAGCCATTTCAGAAGCACGCACCAGGATCGCCAAACATGCCCTAAGGGACAGGTCCCAATTGAAGGTTCGGGACATATATGATCGAATGTTTGCAATGTTATATCTGATAGTGGCACTCCCCAGTCTCATCAACATACTTCTGAGTAAAACCGGCTTGACAGCACGATATCTAAAACACGGAGTTTATAACAAAGACAATGTTTAACGAAGACAGTAAGGTTTTGGAGATTATTGATCCTGATACGGGGGAACGCTGGAAACCAGTTCCTTCTTTTTGATGGGCGTTTCTGGTGGGTTTTGTTCTTGCTTCCCATGTTGAAGGCTAACCAGGAGGAAAATCTTAAGATTCTTGAAGTCGTAAAGGGAAAGTCATTGATGGAAAAAATCTGCAGTAGGTAGTGCAAAACCCGGTAGTAGTGCCAAATCTTGAGGTATAAAACCTGGTGATAATTTAAAATCTGGGGGAAGTGCAAAATCCAGAGATAGTGCAAAATCTGGAGGTAAGTACAAAACCCAGTAGTAGTGCCAAATCCAGAGGTAGGTAGTGTAAAACCCGGCGATAACTTAAAATCTGGAGGTAGTGCAAAACCCGGTGATAATTTAAAATCTGGAGGTAGTGCAAAATCCGGTGGTAGTGAAAAACCCGGTAGTAGTGTCAGATCCAGAGGTAGTGTAAAACCAGTGATAGTTTAAAATCTGGAGGTAGTGCAAAACCCGGTAGTAGTGCCAAATCCAGAGGTAGTGTAAAACAGGGTGATAACTTAAAATCTAGAGGTAGTGCAAAATCCGGAGATGGTGCAAAACCCTGAAGTAGTGCCAAATCCAGAGGTAGTGTAAAACCCGGTGGTAGTGCAAAATCTGGTGGCAGTGCTATAACCAGAGAAATCGGAAAAACAGAGGTTACTTTAGGGGGGAGTTCTAGTTCTAAGAGGGTTAAACTGGCGAAACCTTGCAATTGAGAGACAATAAGGGACTCTTTTAGCATTATCGACTTAATCATGCCTCGAAGTAATACCTGAAAATTGCAAAGTAAAGTTCTTCCGGAGTAGAAGGATGTGAAGTTTGGCTTGGCTGTTCTGGACTGTGCTAGTTGCAAAAGGGCCAAGGCTATGTGTAAGCCTTGTCCCGGAGTAAGGCACAAGATACATTCAGGTATAATGGGACCTCTAAACCGGTGAAGTATCTTGTCACTACTACGGATGATGCTAGTAGGTATGCACCTGCATACGAAATAAATAACAAGATGAGGGTAAACTTGGCGTTACTGCCGTGCTTGGAAGAAATCTGGAGGTTAAGTGGGGCTCACACAAGCGTCACGGAACTTCTGACTGACAGTGGACATGTATTTTAGAACGGAGTTTTAAGCTTTGAAAAATGTAGGACTTGGAAAATTGTTCCAAAACAGTGTTCCAAAAGCATGTGAAAAACTCGGTGGGTACATGGGAACAAACCGGAGGCTGATGGCTCAATCAAATATTGGAGTAGATTGGTGTTGAAAGGTTTTGGGGGTAGTACTCACTATGATCTATTGGAAGTCTATGCTTCTGTAGCTAGGTTACCAAATATTAAGTTCTTGTTGAATCTCTCAGCCAAATTTGACTTGGAACTGTTTCAATATGATGTAAAAACAGCTTTTCTGAACGGATCCTTGTATAAGCTGCTGTACATCGAGATTCCTGATGGTTATAATGAATATTGTTGGCTGCCTCGGCCTGACTCATTTTGGTCTACGCCTTTAATATCACAAGTCGAAATACGAATCGAGAAAGCAATAAAACACGGTGTTCAACTTCAAAAGAAAAACTCACACACTTTATTGGTTACCATAATTTGTTAGGCAAACATAAACAACTGTTATAAACGGGGTTGGAGATTCGTTAGTAGTCCACCCAACACTACCCCCCCTTCCTTTTCAGAGCGTCGCAAATGGTCGACGTGAACGATCCTTAGCTTCCGGTTTGGCGTCCTGATGCGAACGGTGACATCTGACAAGGGGGTCACCACCTGACATGGACCCTGCCAGGAAGACTGTAGCTTCTGACATACGCCCTTTTTACGATGAGGCCACCAGTACCAAACCAGGTCGCCCTCCTTGAACTGCGGTGCCTTGGCCCCGGACGTTGTATCGCCTCTTACACTCTTCAGCGGCTCCAACCAGCCGCCCACGAGCCATGTTATGGGTCCTCTGCAACGTGTCTTGAAGCTCCTGCGCATAGGTCCCCGGTTTCCACGTCGCGTTGCCTGGCGTACAGCCTGTCAGTAGGTTCAAAGGGAGTTCTAAACGGCGCCCAAATGTGAGCTCAGCTAGCGAGAACCCTGTCGACTTGTGTTCTGTACCACGATACGCCAGTAGAGCCCCGGGTAGATGCTTGTCCCAAGTAGCCTGGTCACCCCCTTGAACCATCTTGGCTAGGGTCTCTATCAAGGTACGATTGAATCGCTCCACCAAGCCATTCCCTTGTGGCCTCATAGGACAGGTTCTCGTCTTCTGCACGCCTAATAATTCCAACACTTCTTTGAACACTGTCGATTCAAAGTTGGTGCCCTGATCTGAATGGATTTCCCGTGGCACACCAAACCTGGAGACCACATGCTCCACCAGCTCTTCTGCAACAGTCTTCGCCGTTTGGTCCGGTACAGCCCACGCTTCTGGCCATTTTGTAAAGTGGTCAACAACCACCACAATAAATTTATTTCCCTTTGTAGTCTCCGGGAAGGGCCCCACCACATCAATTGACAAGCGCTCAAAGGGGGTCCCCGTCACATAGCTCTGCATCGGATCCTTCCCCGGGCTTTGCCTGCGTCGCCCAAGACTTGGCATACCTGACAAAAGCGCTTGACCGCCCCCTGCAACGCTGGCCAGTAGAACCCCGTGCGAACCAACGTTAGGGTGCGTCGTCTGCCAAAATGCCCCACGCTGTGGGCTGTTGCCAAAACTCGGGTCCGTTCTCGCACAGGTACTACGATCTGTTCCGAGATGGTCGTCCCCGCATCATTCTCCCACCTTCGTACCAGCACCCCGAGTTTGATGTGCAACCTACTGAAGGCAGCCCACAGAGCCTTGGTGTCCTCATCCAGAGCAATCACGTCCTTCCACGGCGGCCGCTGTCCAGCTGTGACCCACTGTCTTACCCTGTTTGTCACTGGGTCCTCCCCCTGCACCACTTCCCACTGAATGTCGGGCTCCACTTTGACGGCAAACACCTCCTCCACGGCAGCCGCTTTCTGCTCAATCCTGCTGCAGTATGTACATCCCTTTTCAACGCAGGGTCGGCGAGACATACCATCGGCGTTCAGGTGTTCCTTCCCCGCCCGGTGCTGTACCTGGAAGTGGTACCGAGACAAGATTTCATTCCATCTGGCCAACTGCCCATCGATGTTCTTGAACGTCCTCAGCCATTGCTAAGAAGCGTGATCTGTCCTCACTAAAAATTCGGTTTCCCCTTGCAAACCATAGGAGTGGAAATGCTCAAGGGCCAACACCAGACTTCTTAGCTCCTTTCGGGTCACACAGTAGTTCCGTTCCTGTCTAGACAAGCACTTGCTGAAGTATGCAATAACCTTTTCAGTTCCTCCTTGCAGCTGTGACAGGACAGCTCCCACGGTCTTGTCGCTTGTGTCCATGTCCAATATGAGCATGGCCCCAGTCTCCGGATGGCTCAGCACGGGTGGGGTGGTCAAAGCGCGTTTCATACCATCGAAGGCCTCTTGACATTCCGGGGTCCACTCAAACCCTTTGCTGCTATCCTGCAGTGCATACAAGGGGACCATTTCTTTAGCGAAATCCTTGATAAAGAAGCGGTAATACGAGCAGAACCCAACGAATGTGCGTACCTCTTTTGTAGTGGTTGGGACTGGCCAGCTGGACACTTGCTCAATCTTCCTAGGGTCGGTGGCTATTCCCCCTCCCGAGATCACCACTCCTAGGTAGTCAACCTGCTTTCCAAATAGGCGACATTTTTTCGGGTTTAGTTTCACCCCTGCATTCTTCATTGTCGTGAACACTCTCCTCATCAAGGCCACGTGCTCAGCAAAATTCGGATTGTCGACCAAAACGTCGTCCAAGTAGACCTTCACCCGGCCTTCCCGTAGCTCCTCCCGTAGCACGCCCTGCATTGCTCGTTGAAACGTAGCAGGGGCATTGGTCAAGCCAAAAGGCATGACACGGAACTGCCAAAGACCCCGTGGTGTGCAAGAAGCAGTCTTTTCCACGTCAGCTGGTGCCATTGGTATCTGCCAATACCCACTCTGTAGATCAAGAGATGTGAACCACTTACTTCCAGCCAACGCACTGGTCAACTCATCAATTTTGGGCAATGGGTAGGCATCTTTTCGGGTCACCGCATTCAACTGCCTGTAGTCCACGCAAAACCTGGTCGAGCCATCTTTTTTTGGAACCAGCACAATAGGACTTGCCCACGGGCTGTTCGAGGCTTCAATCACTCCAGCTTCCTCCATATCCCAGATAAGCCGATCAACTTCGTCCAGCCGATGAGGTGGGACTCGCCTGGGGGCCTGTATGATTGGCCCCCAATGGACACAATGTGTGTGAGGTTCACAGAGCATTATAATAGACTTGAGGTGTCTCCAAAACGGTGACTTGGGAGAGCCCAAGAAATCTTGGAACTTTCTGCTGAGGGAGGCTACTCCACTACAGGGTTTATCATATACCTATTTGGGAATCAGGTGGTTTGGCGAACTAAACGCCAAAATCTTGTATAACTCTTGTCATCTGCCAAGAGCGGATTTGTCGCCATGAGTAGACTTGGCTTCAGTCCTAATGATGTGCTCAGAAATCACAGGAATTACGGCTGCACCTACGATTTGTGAGGATTATAAACAGGCTATGCACTTGGCGGAGTAAATGACATCCAGTCTGAAACATTTGGTCAAACTCTCCTATCTTTATGTGTGACAAAAACATCCATACGGACATGTGACAATCCGATGGATTCATAAAGAGGAACAGATAGCTGATACCCTTACAAAACCACTGACAAAGAGGAAGTTAGGTTTAGGGACCTAATGATGTTCCAATATTAATAGATGGTTTGTTCTGATTTTATACTTCTCAGATCGGATCTACTGAGGTGTTCTTAGAGCACTCAGTCGATTGACATCTTAATCCGGAGGGACGTCGATGTCTAAAGAGGCATCACCTCAACCCGGAGCTGGGCATAACCAGGAATTTGGCTAATCCTATGAAGAACTTCACACTTCGGAGCTGCTGACTGCACGAGGGTCGCACGTCAATGAATGGCAGTATGGAGGGGAGTGTCGGGAAGGCTATCTTCCATCCATCACCACAATCCTTACGTCATGCTACGAGGGCAACCCTGTCATTAGTACACTCAACATCAGCATCATTAGACCGTGTGGCACTAGCTGCCCTCACTTCGATCCACTGCATCGACCAGAAACCTACGCTCCTTGCTTACGCAGTTTCATATTAAATTCAAGTTGTTCTGTCACTACTATTTTCAGTTGTACTTATTTGACTACAATCGGGAGGTATGTAGTATAAATTTCACATTGAAATTACAGTGTACAATCATCCTAATAGCCCGATAGTTATTTTAATCAGTCATAGAGAAAAACTTAGGTTTTTGTAAACAAACAACCAACACCAACAAAAAAATTGTGTAAACTCACAGTTCTGAAAATTCAGACAATGAAATAAAGTCGGTAGTATTTGACTCAAGTATCGCAACTGTCACTGTATAATTTTTTCGAGTCTCAATTTTTTTTCTTCTCCCCACCGTCTTCTGTCTTCTCATTCATCGTCCCTGAGGTCGGAAAGACACATCGAGCTGACAACTCCTCCTCGCCATGTTATCCTTGGCCGTCCCCTTCTTTTTCGACCTCTGGGAGACCATCAAAATACTCTTCTAGGCCACCTTTCGTCTGGCATACGCCTCAAGTGCCCACACCAATGAGAGTGTTCCTTTCTGTTCTGTCAACTATCAACTCTGGTTGACTTATCTTGTCTCGGATGACTTCATTTCTCACATGTTCTAGCCTTGAGACAAGTCAGCTTCGTCTCCGGCCGTCCATATCTACAGCACACAGCCTCTGTCACCCATAAACCAACATGCTTTCTACAATTGCTTGGATTATCACCTTTTTTGTGTGCAGATGGATCTCAGTACTCCAAAGCAACCCATTCAACAAACGCGAAGCCCCACTTGCTAAGGAGATCTGAAGCTCGTCATCGTTCCCACAGGTTCCTGTATTATCCAAAATTGACCCAAAGTACTTGAATTTCTCCACTCTGTGTATCACCCCCAGGCCATCCACGTGCAGATCCTGGACCTTTCCACCCAGCACCAAACACTCAGTCTTGGAGGTATTGATTTTTAGGCCTGCTGTTCCAAACGCCTTGTGAAGCTTTCTAACCATGTATTTGGCATCCTCCTGATCCTGCGCAATAACGACCTGATCATCAGCAAAAAGCAAGGAATAAATTGCCTCCCCAGCCACTGGAATGCCCATCCCTTGGCATGCCTCATTCCACCTCTTTAGCCCTTCTTCCACATACACCTTAAACAAGGTGGGTGGCATACAGCAGCCTTGCCGAGGTCCCTTGGTTGTGTGGAACTCCTGGGATACTGTACAGCCAATATTGATTGAGGCCTTTGTCAACCTGTACAGCCTCCTGATGAGGGAAATGAGTGACTCATCAATCCCTCGCTGCTTAAGGCAGGCCGCAAGTGTGATACAAGCACTGAATCATATGCCTTTTCTAAATCGATAAAGACAAAATAAACTTCCTGGCCTTTTGCAGACAAATTTTCGGCAATCTTCCGGAGTATGAAGATGTTATCCATGCATGATTTCCCATGCGTGAAACCGGCCTGGATTTCAAAAATCATTCTGAATATAGCTTTCAAGTCTATTGTTGAGGGCTTTACTGAGAAGACGGCATATTGATGACACTTATTCCATGACAATTGTTCATGTCTTTCTTGTCACCCATCTTGTCAATAGCGGAAACGTAAGAAAGGCACCACTCCTCAGGAATATAATCCCCTTCCAAGATCTGGTTGAAGAGCTTGGTCAACAACCTCAACACCTCATGTCTCGCATATGTCCAGAGGTCAATGCTAATCAATGCAATAATCCTCCTGTACCACCTGCTTTCCCATTCTTGGAGTAGTTAAATGCTGCCAACACTTCACCCTCGAGGATCTGCTCCCATTCACCTGTGCGACTCCTGCATCACGGAGAAACTCGGCTCTAGCCTCTTCAAACATACCCTGAAAGTACTTCCTCCAGTTGTTAAGTGGAATAGTGTTCAAGGTGACACAGTTGGTAGTACGGGTTCACAGTTGTCTGATGGCTTTTCAGGCTTTAGCCACTCTCCCACACCCGACTGTATGCTGAATGTCAGGGCAAATCTTATTGCAGTGTTTGCCCCTTAGCTCACGAGCAATACACTTGGCACTCTGCTTCTTTATTAAATAAAGAAGCAGTATCAAATTTTGATACTGCTGTCGAGAAGGAACCGTAGCTGTGCTCAACCACTTCAAATAAAGATTTTTTTTTCTCCTTTATGGCAGTTAAAGCTTCTCCTGTCATCCAGTCTGCTTTGCCGTGATTACGATCCTCCAAACCACGCGCTTCCATAGCTGCCTCATGGACGCAAATTTTCAAATGGGAGTATAATTCTTCTGTCGACCAGTCCTCTTCTGCTTTCAGCTTTCCACGCAGTCGACTCTGGTAGAGTGTCCTCACACTGTCATCTTGTAGCAGGTTAGTTGGTAGAGAGGGTCATCGATGAGCATTCCTTTGGGATCAGTTGCACTAGGATTTCGGGTAGTCCCTCTTCGCTTTGGAAAACGAACACTCGTAACCACAAGATGGTGGTCCGAACCCTATTCAGCACTGCGATAGACCTGGACATCTTGCACGAGAATTCTCCTGTTCCTCCAAGCAATTACATAATCGATAATCCACTTCAGGCCTCTACTTGGCTGAAACCATGTATACCTGACTTTTGCATAACTCATACAACCTCAAACCACTGCCATTCTCCACCTCTTCCCCATAAGGGCCAACCACGTCATCATTGAACCTCCCTTTCAGATTGCCACTGAAATCCCCAAGGACAAGTAACTCGTGTGAAGAGAGGCAGCCATCCATACAGGCATTTACATCTTCAAAGAAGGTCCCAGAATTAATGATCCAAACTTCAGGAATCGATTCTACAACTGATTTGCAACAACTTTTGTGCTATAACATTTTTTCCGAAACCCCCATCAAATCCGACTTTTTCATTTCTAAATTTTTTTTCGTGTTTTAGACCTTGAGTCATAAAAATGGCCGTAACTCCCTCAAGTTACAACGTAAATTCAAATTTTAGGATACCATTAAAAAGAGCGTTGAATTTTCTTTCTTCTCAATACATAATCAAAAATTTTTACAAGAGCTGAATGAGTAAAAAATCACGCCAAACTGAAAATTTTGTCAATTACAACTTTTTTGTTGAAATTGATAGTATTTTTGAACGCTATTTTTACCCATACCCAATCGTTCCTCTCTTCGGAAAAAACATCTGCAATTCAACAGCTTTTCAACGGTGTGCTCAAATTTATTTTTATGTGCATAATTTTTTGAGAAAAAAGCGTTCGAATGAGGAAAAACGTGATACTGTTGAGCAAAATGTAGGGTTTTGCACGAATTATGATATTTTCAGGACTTGGAGAGGTATGGGGTGCATCTGGTCGGCGGATTTTTTTACGCTGAATCGAATGGTGACCTCCAACGTAATTAAAACTGTTCTCCCGATCTCTTGAAATAGGTGCTATACCTACCTGCCTACCTGATACCAAATCTACACCTCATCGACGTAAGGGAAATAAAGAATTATGCTTTGGAATTATAGCGTGTATTTTTACAACAGGTTCTCAAAGTGACCACCTCCTCGTTGACGACACATGCGAGCTCGTCGCAACACTGATGCGGTAGCGTCTCGAATCTCGTGATGAGGTGTAGATTTGGTATCAGGTAGGCAGGTAGGTAGGTATACCTATTTCAAGAGATCGGGAGAACAGTTTTAATTACGTTGGAGAGGCTCGGGAGTGTCACCATTCGATTCGGCGTTAAAAAATAATTGAATGCCGACAGATACACCCCATATCTCGTAAGTCCTGAAAATATCTTTATTCGTGCAAAACCCTCGATTTTGCTCAACAGTATCACGTTTTTCCTCATTCGAACGCCATTTTCTCAAAAAATTATGTACATAAAAATAAATTTGAGCACACCGTTGAAAAGCTGTTGAATTGCAGATGTTTTTTCCGAAGAGAGGAACGATTGGGTGTGGGTAAAAATAGCGTTCAAAAATACTATCAAGTTCAACAAAAAAGTTGTAATTGACAAAATTTTCAATTTGGTGTGATTTTTAACTTATTCAGCTCTCGTAAAAATTTTTGATCATGTATTGAGAAGAAAGAAAATTCAACGCTCTTTCTAATGGTATCCTCAAATTTGAATTTACATGGTAACTTAAGGGAGTTACGGCCATTTTTATGACTCAAGGTCTAAAACACGAAAAAACACATTAAAAGTGAAAAAGTCGGATTTGATGGGGGTTTCAGAAAAAATGTTCTGGCACAAAAGTTGTTGCAAATCAGTTGTAGAATCGATCCCTGAAGTTTGGATAATTAATTCTGGGACACCCTGTATACCCAGAATCTCAACAGGCGTTCCATAACATTTGAGGCTGGCCTTGACGATACTCTAATTTATAGCAGACACATCAAAATGCTATTATTCAGAGTCTTCTAAAAACAATGGACACCCCAGCTCTCGCACGTTCAGAACTGTCCACACCTGACTACAAGTATCCACCCTCTTCTTCTTGACCACTGTCCTTCTTTTTCGTGAACATGATAGAACATTTTGGCCAAATTTGATGTTTTTTGCTTCCTCACTACCGAAGCCTTGGAACGCCCATAACAACCCTAAATATCGTTGAAATGAGATCAGACTTGGTGGGTCGATCAGGAATACGTTGATAATTTCAAATGAATTTCATTTGATACGTTGATAATTTCAAATGAATTTCATTGGAATCGTGATGTAACATTCGTCTGTGCATGCGCGAACATGAAATGTTGACCATTTCCTTGTAACGCTTCCAACTACGCGAAAAATAGTGTAGAGAGCTGAAATTTTGAGGGTACACGCGGATTGGATCGCAGATGGTCCCTGTCAAAATGAATCTACCCAACTATTCTATACGTTCATGTGATTCAGGTGAGGAAGTTATACTTCCTACTCGAATTGGCAGACGTTTTATTTTATATTCTGTTGTCTATATTTAGGTTATATTCTGTGAATAATAATATACCTATGTATTCGCTCAGCAAAAAAATTGTTATATCACCCCCTCAACTTTTTTTTTTACGTTTCAATGTGCGTAGATTTCAAAAACGCTGCGAAGTCCTTGTCACATGGGTTTATTATTTTATTGGACAAACCTACAAAAATGTTGGCTGTTCATTTATTGTTACTCAAAAACACGAATTAGGCTCCTGTTTTTTGTTACAAATCATCTTTGGTCATTGATAGTGCCATTTAATTGTCTTGATTCACCTGTTGATACTACTTCTAATGTTATTATACATATGGTGATTTCAGACAATTAACCATGTTTTTGACCCATAAAAAATTGATATTGGGAGCTGAACCTTCGTTACAAGCTCAATTCTTCACTCTTTGGTCAAAATCAACTTCATGTTCGGCCTTCTCGCCCTAAAAAACATGGAGAACGTTACCGTACAAGCTCATGTTCACTAAAACCTCAAAAACCTAGAAAAACCCTATTTTTACACCCATTTTCCCTAGTACACCCCAGGGGCTCCGATCGGGCAGCCAAGCTTTGAAGTACAACTAGGACCCAAATGTATTCCAAAATTTGGACCCAAACTGTGTGTGGAAGAACGACGATTTTAGACCGAAGTTCAGGCTGAAACTTTGTTAGAATCTCGATTTTCCACTCCTTGGTCAATATCGATTTCATACGCTGTCTCCTCGTCCCAAACAATATGGAAAACGATTATTTCAATGAAATTTATGTGGAATTATCAAAGTACTATTCCTGATCGACCCTCCAAGTTTGAACGCATTTCAACGATGTTTAAGGTAGTTATGGGCGTTTCTAGCATTCCACGTTTTCGTAAGCGCAGGCGAAAGTTACGGTACCATTTCAATGATTTTGATGTGGGACCATCTGCAATCCTACCCGCGTGTACCCTCAAACTTTCAGCTCTCTACGACTAGGTATTTTTCGAGTAGTTAGAAGCGTTACGAGGAAATGGTCAACATTCATGTTCGCGCATGCGCAGACAGAAGTTACTGTACGATTCCGATGAAATTTATGTGTAACTATCTAAATATGAGTTCAAACTCATACCTCGTAGGTACCTAACCTCCAAATTTCAGCCCATTTCGACCATTATTTCGGGTAGTTATGGGCGTTACAAGGAACTGAGCACAGACAGACGGACAGACAGGCACGGAACGAAAAATGTTCTTTGATGTCTGAAACGCAAAATGGTACTTAGTGGAAATTTTCATTCTGTAGGACATAATTTTTTTTTACTCAATCACGAATCCAAGGCTTCCGTACCTTCGGTAGTGAGGAAGCAATAAACAAAAGCCCGTTGCTATTCTGTCCAGATTTATCCCCAGGATACACAAAAGTACAGTCTTTGAGAATGACCCATTTAAGTGGGTCAAAATTCAGTTTTTGTGGGATATAATTGGCGAAAGTTGCTAACAATAATTGAAAAATTGCTCTTAAATCACCTACATTGTTATAGGACGGCACTTAGGAAATTGGCGCGAATATGGTCATGCTGCATGGTTGGAACATTTTTAAATGATCTAGGTGGGAGCTCTAATTTATTACGACTCTGGTTAAGTAAGTTATTCTGACCCTGAGTGGAAAAATGGAACTCTTATCATCTTGGGTAGGTACTTCTTCTTCTTCTTTTCCCATTTAGTTTCATAGTGTTACCTATCTATTTACATGGGTAAGAGTTTATACGGGTGAGGGCAATTTTCCCCCCTTCATGTTAACAAACACAAGTTTTTGAGTAAGGGTTCCCTTGAAGACTAGTCAGGAAATTGATAAAGCTGTGGGGTTGCTGACTACAGCTATCCAACGAGCGGCCTCTGAAGCGTCCACTAACTATGATCACAGAACACCTCCCAAATTTGCTCCGTCCCCACTGATAAAACAACTGCTGCTGGTTAAGAGACGCGCCAGAGCACAATGGGATAGAACAAAGTTCCCATTAGATAAATGTGCATTCAACAGAGCAACCAATGATTTGAAACATGCATTAAAAGATGAAAAAGCTGCAGCGAAGAAAGCCGAGCTATATTCACTGAGTGTAACAGATGGGTCTCTTTGGAAAAAAAACGAAAAACATGCTTCAAGAGAAAACTGATATTCCTCCTCTAAAAGTAGGTTCAACGTGGTACACAACACCTTCAGATAAGTGCGAACTTTTTGCCGGCATATTAAAAGATCAGTTCTCTCCAAATCCTTCAAACGACCCTACTCACGATCGGATGATAACTGATACATTGGAAGAACCATTACCACTCACGTTCTTCAACAAATTCTTCACTCCGGGGCAGGTTAGAAACGCCATTAATCGCTCACCAACGAAGAAATCGCCAGGACCAGACCTGGTTGTACAACCGCTGCTTGAAGCTTTACCACGCAAGGCACTTGTGTTTCTCACCCAGATCTACAACAGTATCCTCCGAACCACCCATTTCCCACATAAATGGAAACACGCACATGTGGTAATGATAAAGAAACCCGGTAAACAAGCCAATGATCCCCATGGATACAGGCCAGTAAGCCTTGTACCACTGTTTTCAAAAATTTTCGAAAGGTTATTGCTCCCCACTCTTCTAACTTACCTTGGTCCATTAATCCCAAATACACAACTGGGATTCAGACAACTACACTCTTGTCCTCAGCAACTGCATCGCATTGTAGACCAGATCCTCGAAACATATGAGAAAAAAGGAGTTTGTCTTGGGCTTTACCTCGACACCGAAAAGGCATTTGATAAAGTATGGATCCCGGGTCTACTATACAAAATAAAGCCACACTTGCCGGACACATACTTTAGAATAATCACCAGTTATCTTACCGGTCGCACTTTTACTGTCAGATACTGTACTGCCCTATCCAGAGCAGCAAGTGCATCTTCCATACCGCAGGGTAGTGTATGGGGACCCTTCTTGTACCTCATGTATGTACATGACTTCCCGACCCAAGAAGGAATTATGTTGGCCCAATTTGCGGATGACGTGGCTGCCCTAAGCACAGCACCGACCTGCGACGAAGCAAAACGAAACCTTCAAGTGTACTGTGATTCGGTGAGTAAATGGTGTACTCTATGGCGCACAGTGATGAATCCTCATAAATCCTCAGTGGTGAAGTTTTCATACCAAAGGAGAAACCAGGCACCCCCCACCATCACCCTCAACGGAACCGCCATCCCACTCGCTGCAGAGGTCAAATACTTGGGAGTCCACATAGACGAGAAGCTAACATGGGCCGAACATGTGAAGATGCTGGTAGCAAAAGTGCGTACGAGAATCCGCTCCCTGAAACATCTACTCGACGAACGCTCCACACTACCCCTCGAAAGTAAACGGCTCCTTTACATATCACTCATCCGACCAATTTGGCAATACTCTTGTGGACTGTGGGGATCAGCAGCGGAAACCCACCCAAAGAAAATACAAACGACGCAAAACCGAGTGTTAAGAATAATCACGGGAAACCACTGGTACATCAGGAACTCGGTCCTCCACACTGACCTCAGCATCCCCACTGTAAAAGAGACAATTCAAACAAACTACGAAAACCTCCACGCAAAAATGCTGAACCACCCGAACCCTCTCATGAACCACATGGCTGATAATCCGCCCCTTCCTCGCTCCGAACGACGACTTAAGCGCAAACGCCCCCAAGACGCCATACTATGAAATATTAGAAAAAAAAAAAAATTTCCTGTCTGTTACTAACTTTTAAAGTTATTATAACTTATAATGACGTCTAAAGTTATTATAAGTTACTACAAGGGACAATCGTTGGATTGCATCCTTAATCATGTACCATGTTATTTTTTATTTTCTTGTTACGTATTACTATCAGCACAACTGTAATATTATATTATAATAATAAAGTTATCTATTTAAAAAAAAAAAAAAAAAGAAGTTTTTGAGTTTATTCGATGTCATCGCAAACCTACGAAGAATAATATTCAACCCCACCAAGAACATGTAATATTCACATGCAATGTTCATCTGCTCAACACACAATACTGTACGGAATAACGGAACAATTATTAACACGGAATAACCGAATTGTATTCTCGTAGTGATTATTCCAGACTCCCAAAACTCAACAACAACCTTCTTTCATTGTTGGCCACGTAGCAACCAATTCAACCTCTGGTAACAACACGTGTTCAGGGACTCATGTAGTTACCACTACACTACCCCTCTGTTCCCTGAGATCTGTCGTGATATCCTCCCAGAACATCACTCTGTTTGTAATATCAGCAGACCCAGGGCATAAATCAGAAGCTTCCATCGCCTCTGTTACCCATTGTGGATCTTCCGTTTGTTCATTACTACCTGGCTTTAGGTGTTGCAAAGCCACCTGGAGAACTCTCTACACAATTCCACCGTTTCACGAGGGGTACCTCCCTATCACCAATTCGCAGCACAGTCCTTTTGAAATCAACACAAGCACCAAATTCCTGTAAGAAGTCAGCTCCTAAAATTGCAATAAAAAAAGTGTGCCTTCGTGAAAATTCGTCCCCTATTGCTATTTCAACTGTGCACTCACCCAAGACTTGCATCTTTCCACCTGAAGCTGTGTGTAAATGCTGAAATACCGATTGTTTCTTCAAATTCTGTTGTCTTTCTCTGATTATATCTGGGCGCAGAATGGATACAGACGCTCCTGTGTCCCCTAGTAGAAAGTAAACTTTCCCCCATAATTTGGCTTCAACAAAACAAGCTCCTTTTCCTAGTCTGGTAGAACAAATAATTGCTATGCGGCCAGGTTTATTTCGAGTCAGGTCCTGACCATTACTCCTGGCTCGAATCAGTTTTCCGGATGGCTGTTTGAATTCCCATTGTCCCTTCCTTGTAACCTCCCAGCCTTATAAGGACATTGTGTTTTCCGGTCGCCTGAACGATTGCAGCCCCAGCATTGAATGCTGGTTCCGTCTCTCCTCCCCCCTTCCTCGTCGAGAGCGGCCTTCTCAACTAAAGCTTCCAACATTTGAGCCTTGGTCAATGCATCCTGCACAGTTAGAAAAGGCCCTCCAAGGGTCAACATGCGACTCAGTTCTGGATTCTTCAAGGACCGAAGAAACGCTCTTACTGCTATGGTCTCTCTGTATGAATTTGGCCAACCTGGGTAAGCACTTCGGGTTATTCTCTCTATGTCAGTCGCTAGTTGAATAAGTGACTGTGAGTCCCCCTGCTTGCGAATGTCTAAAGCTGCCTGCCATCTAGGAGCGAGCCGCTCCTGCCCAAACCTAGCTGCTATAGCCCGTGATAGAGAGCAGTATTGTTGTTGTTCTGTGAGCGGGAGATTATTCAAAACCGTCAGCGCTGCACCTCGCAACACGCTCACTAGCTGTTGTCCTTTCTTGATTTCATTCCAGCCATTCACGCTAGAAAGTGCTTCGAAATGTCCTCTATACTCTTCCCACGCTACCGTGCCATCATAGGGCATAGGCTTACTTTCCGTTGCGACACAAAAAGTTTGTTGGGTTGGGCAAGTTGTATTGAGCTCACTTTGCATTCGAGGTTGAGCAGAGCATGCTGGAGATGGCACACAAGGATTACTTGGATTTGTACTAGGCTCACTCTGCAGTACTTGCCCCTCCACTTGTTGAGGCCTTCTAGTGTCTCGTATGAGCTCTTGAAGATGCTGTACAGACGTCGCAATTCGGTCTTGCAGTCGAGTAAGAGCAGTCTCCATCGTTTGTACCCGACCCTCAAGATTTCTATCCTCTGCAGTTGGCAGAGTCGGCAGTCGGCCGATATACGGTCTTGGTGCCGAACATGTATAGAATGTCGAAGAGTGAAAGGGCCAGGCCCAGTTAAACCGGCCCCAGCCGGCCCCATTTGAACGGCTGGGGGTGGACATTCTTGGCCCGTTCCCCAAAACAACGAGAGGTAATAGGTACATCCTAGTTATCGCTGACTACTTTTCTAAGTGGCCTGAAGCCATTCCCTTACAAAATCAGGAAGCTCAAACTGTAGCTACAGCGTTAGTGGAGCAGGTTTTCCCTAGAACTGGAGTCCCGTTATCAATACATACCAATGAAGGGCGAAATTTTGAGGCGAGACTGATGCAAGATGTAGCAAAGCTGATGGGATATCATAGAACGCGATCCTCACCTCTCCACCCTCAATCGGCAGGACTGGTAGAACGGTTAAACCGCACACTGAGCAAAAATTTGGCAATTTTCGTGAGTGCACACCAACGAGACTGGGATGAGAAGGTTCCTTTTTTTCCTATTGGCATATCGCTCGGCGCCACAACGAACAACAGGATTGTCCCCAGCTCAGCTTGTATATGGCCGTGAATTGCATTTGCCAGGGACACTGATGAGACCTGCCTTACAACAACCGCCGCTCGAGACAATGTACGCGGTTCAACTGAGATCTCACCTGGAGACTGTTAGAGAATTCGCGCAAAATGAGGCTCAAATCCAGATGAGAACGCAAAAGGAGGTGCACGATCGTCGGGCCAAAATACCTCAACTAACTGTCGGAGATTTGGTCTGGGTTTACAATCCTCGGAGAACAGTTGGGAAATGTCCTAAACTGCAGGCAGCATGGTCGGGACCATATAAGATAGTGGGGAAGAAAAACGATGTCCTCTTCCAAGTCAAAATGGAACGCACTACTCGCTTACTTCATGCAAACAGGTTGACGAGAGCTGAAGTCAGGCCTGAGGGCAGGCCTTAAGAAGAGCGGGAGGCAATGTAGGAATCCCCTCCACTGATCGAAAAAAATCATGTGTTTAGTTTGGTTGATGTTTTGTTGACATGTATGAAAAGCTGGTTGTTGTGTTTTTGGTTTTGGTCAGAGTTGATTCCGGAAAATATACAAGTCGTTGACTTTAAAAAATTGTTGGATTTTATAATATTATAGGTCTCGCAAATAAACCAACGAATGAGGCCTCAGGTAAATCCTGAGCTCTGCCACCATCCCTCAACTACCGATGAGGGACTGGTGGAGAGTGGAAAGGGTCCTATAAAAACCCGCCGTTCTCGCCTGTTACTTAATTCTACACTCAAACCAAGTCGATGATTTATCTCTCTTTCCTCTCACGCCTCCTTACCTTATACATAAAAGAACCCAGAATGGTGGAACCGGTAAGGTGCTAACCTAAGCTGCTTCCTGGCTCTTGCTAAAGGTGTTAACCAGGGATGTTAGGTCCAATACCTTCAGCTCCATCTCACTCTCATTACCATACCTCACCTCACCATCACCTAAACCACCACACTCAACAACAACTTTCTTTCCTTGTCGGCCAAGTAGCAACCAATTCAACATCTGGTGACAACACGTGTTCAGGGACTCATATAGTTACCACTACACTACTCCCTCCATTCCCTGAGATCTGTCCCCAGGTCGTATTTCTGCTTTGCCGACAGGCATGAATTCGGCGTATCTTCCTTCCCATTTGGACATCAAAGAGGACCTCATTGTGGCGTTTCTTAACAACCCACGGCCCTGTCCACAAGGGCAGGAGCTTTGGGCAGAAGCCCCTTCTTCTTTTGGGTTCATATACCCAAACCCAATCACCTTCTTTATGCAGTGGGCGCTTAGCTCGTCGGTCAAACTACTCTTTTTGGAAGCACATCTTTAGCTGGGCTTCTTCTTTTTCAAATCTGCGTACTTGCTCGAGTTGGTCTCTCAGTTTCATAGTGTAGGACGTGTTCAGGACTTGCTGATGCTGGGGTGGTCGGACCAAGTGTTCTGGTAGATGCGGATCTCTCCCATAGATGACTTACGCGTGGGAAAATCCTGTGGTACCTCGGGGTGTTGACCGGTAAGCCATCAAGAATAAGGGGATCTTCTCATCCCAGTCAGTTTGGCATTCGTTCACAAACATGGCCAGGTGCTTCGTTAATGTCCTATTCAGATGTTCCACCAACCCAGCTGATTGGGGATGTAATGCTGTGGACCGAGTACGATGCATTCCCAGTAGTTTCAACACCTCCTGTACCAAGGTAGCTTCGAAGTTTCGCCCTTGGTCTGTGTGCATCTCTAAAGGTATGCCAGTGCGGCTGAAGACCTGCTCAACCAGAGCTGAAGTTATTGTTGCTGCCTCTTGATTTGGGAGGGCTACTGCTTCAGGCCACTTGGAAAAATAATCAGCTACCACTAGCACATAGCGGTTGCCCCGGTTGGATTCGGGGAAGGATCCCAAAATATCGACACCTATTCGTTCGAATGGCACGCCGACTGTTATTTGCTGTAGTGGTTCAGGATTCCAGCGGCCTGGCCCTTGGAACTTCCTGCAGACTTGGCATGTACGACACCAGGAACGGATATCAGACGTCATGTCCGGCCAAAAGTAGCTCTGCCAGATCCTGGCCAAGCTCTTCCAGAAGCCAAAGTGACCCCCAGTGGGTCTGCCATGACACTCTGTCAATACCTGCTCACGCCGCCCCTGAGGGACTACTAGCTGCTCATCACATCCACAAATGACACAATTTCCCTTCCCTCACTTCAAGCAATTCCCATCTATTTACCAGTTGGCGCACTGTGGGATCTACTCCGGTGAGCTCAGCATTATCCGGTCACTTCCCTTGGCTTTTCCATAATTTGACTTGCTCTATCCCCGGGTCATTTTGGAATCCCTCTTCTTCAGGTACGAACTGCACTAACTGTGCTTCCAGCTTATCTGTTTCCTCTTGTCGTTGGCAGTACTTGCAGTCAACACCACAGGAGTGTCTGGACAATCCATCAGCATTTGCATGCCCTCTCCTGCACGGTGTACTATTTTGAAACTGTAGCTCTGCAGCTTCTCTAGCCACCTAGCCAACTGTCCGCATGTGAGAGCTGCATGATCTGTCCGCAGCCAGAACTCTTTGCCTTTCCTTTGCTGGTGGAAATGGCTTATACTGCGTACTACTGCCAACAGTTCATGACGGGTTGCGCAGTAATTCCTCTCTTGCCGGCTCAGGGTTTGGCTGAAGAATGCCACAGCATGCTCCCTCCCATCACGCTCCTGGGATAAGACTGCACCAACAGCATGGGTGCTAGCATCACAGTCCACTAGGGCTCCAGGCTCCAGGGGTATTCCAGAGAGGGCTGTACTGATGCCGTCTGATCCTGGTCGTTTGGGGTTGGTGCTGCTGGCTCCTCGTCATCGATGACCCCATGACGGCTGGTAGAAATCGATCTTTTGGGCAACTGACGTGTTCTTTGATGTGACATGCCGATCCCGGACGGGCCCCCAACTTGTAAGGAATAACGGTACAATTGTTAACACGGAATAACCAAATTGTATTTTCGCAGTGATTATTCCAGACTCCCAAAACTCAGCAAAAACCTTCTTTCCTTGTCAGCCACGTAACAACCAATTCAACATCTGGTAACAACACGTGTTCAGGGACTCATGTAGTTACCACTACAATACATAGGTATGGCTAGGTACCTACCTACCAACTCAAAATGCCTACATCGTTGGATAAAATCAATTATTATTTGGAAGATGTTTGATAAAATGTATTTATATAAGTTGTTCATATTCTTACATTTGGATCTGTCAAGTCCCATCTTAGAGCCATAGAGCCTTAGAACCATCACTGGAGCTCTTCCATCATCGCCAATCAATACTCTACTGGCTGAGGCTGGGGAACCTCCGTTACACCTACGCCGCCAGATGCTGTCTGATCGCTTCCTACTCAGGACCTTCAGTAAAAGCCAGAACTCCTTTCGAGGGATCACATTATTTTGAAACGGGACCATTTGCGATCCAACCTGCGTGCACCCTCAAAATTTCAGCTCTCTACAACTATTTTTCATGTAGTTAGAAGTGTTATAAGGTAATGGTCCGCATTTCATGTTCGCGCATGCGTAGACGAAAGGTACAGTGCAATTCTGATGAAATTCATATGGAACTATTCCTGATCGACCCTCCGAATTTGAACTCATTTCAACTATATTTAAGGTAATTACGGGAGATTCAAGTATTTCACGTTTGCGCATGCGCAGACGAAAGTTACGGTACTTTTTCAATGATTTTTGTATTGGACCATCTGTGACCCAACCCGCACCTACCCTCCAAATTTCATTCGATTTCGACCATTATTTTGGGTAGTTATGGGCGTTACAAGGAATTACCACAGACACAGACAGACAGGCACGGAACCAAAAATGTTCCTTGATGTCTGAAACGCAAAATGGTAGTGGAAATTTAAATTTTGGAAGACATGAATTATTTTTACTCAATCACGGTTCCAAGGCTTCCCTACCTACTGTAGTGAGGAAGCAAAAGAACTAGGTAAGACGGTGCTGTTGCTGTCAAAGTTTTCAGACCGGAATCTAGTTTCATTTAAAAAATTATATAAACCGCTTTTGTGAGCCATGCATACACCCCAATGGAGGAAAGAAATTTGCGCTGAATGTGGATACAACTGAAACATGGGAAAATAGGTACCAACCCTTGCGAAGATGGGACTTTTTTTTTTCCCCCTTTATTGGCTTCGAAAATACAATCATACAGCCGCAATATGTTGAGGTAATAAATTATTAACGTAGATTATTTATGAATTGAAATGACAGAGGTAACTTGTAGGTTAATGATACAAATTTAAATTTAAATTTAAATCACTCAAACTAGTTTAAATCAATCAAACTGAAATGTGCACTTTGGCCATGTATGCATATAGCATGTAGTACATTTCCTTCTCACATTCTGCCAAAATAGAGTCCAGATTAAAGGGGCACTTAATCTTCCCAATTATCTTTGTGATGAATGATTCCCGGGCAGCGTGGTGGGCAGGGCATTCCAATATCAGGTGCTCAGGCGTCTCGTCCGCCGTTGAGCAATGCCGGCAGAATGGAGTGTGGGAGTTGTCAAATTTGTGGAGGTAGGTATGTGTTCGTGTTGCAATGTCCAATCCGTAATCTGCTTATCATTCTGTAGAACGCTCGTGGCTTCGGCTCTGTTATCGAATAAAACCATGAGGTTTTCGAAGGGGGGGAGAAAAGCGCCTTGTATCGGTTGCCAGCGGGGTGTGCAAAATGTTCCGTTCTCCATCGTTTTATAATGTTGCGATTTATGTATCGTTTGAGGTCAGAGGGTGTATAGGAGTGAGAAGGGATCGGTTCAGGAAGGGTGGCAGCACGTTTCGCTTCTTGATCCACTATCTACTTCGTTACCTTGTATACCCGCGTGGCTCCTTATCCAGCAGAACGACACTCTTTTCTCCCGTCTTCTCGCTGTGTCAATCTCTTGCGCTATCTTAGCTTCCGTGTGGGTAAATCGGGAGGACAATTTAAGACTAGCAAACTTGGAGGTGATGCTTTGACAGTCTGTTAGGATGAGGATTCTAGAGTAATCCCCATTGAGGCTATTCGAGTACTTTAATGCCTGGTAAACCGCGAAGCACTCGGCTGCGTAAATGGAAGCTTGGTTCCACAAGCTCAAAGCACGAATAACTCCATTCGACGAATCGTAAAATGCACACCCTACCTGGTCACTATGAAGTGAACCATCTGTAAAGATTTGTAGGCTGTTGGGCCAATGCTCGGAAGCATATTCTTGGAATAGCCTAGGAGTGTTGCGGAGGCCATTGTATATGTGGTTAGGTAGGTTGTGCACTTCGATGGGTTGCTTGAAATATGGGTAAGGGATCGTGTAACTGAAAGGAACGTTCGAAATTTCTATCCACTGCAGTAGGCTGCTTAGGTCCGTGAAGCTATCACAGGTTAACGGTGATGGTTTCTTAATCCAGAAACGATCATTAAGGTTGTCTATAGCTAGCTGCCGCGTTCTGTCTGCGCATGCAAAAACGTGAAATATTTGAAACGCCCATAACTACCTTATATATCGTTGAAATGAGTTCAGATTTGGATTGTCGTTCAGGAATAATACTTTGATAGTTCCATATGGGTTTCATTGGACCTGAAATGCTGACCGTTTCCTTGTAACGCTTCTAGCTACGCGAAAATTAGTCGTAGAGAGCTGAAATTGTGAGGGTACACGCGGGTTGGATCGCAGATGGTCCCGTATCAAAATGAATCTACCCAACTATTCAATACGTTCATGTGATTCAAGTGAGGAAGCTATACTGCCTACTCGAATTGGCAGACGTTTTTCTGCGGGTTTTCACAGTTTCCAGTAATTCTGACGTCACAGTTGGTAGGGGGGACCCGCCCAGGCGAGAGGGGTGCAGTGACGTCGGAATTACTGGAATCGTTGAAAATTCACAGAAAAAGAACTACTTATCGTAGGACAGTGCGGTTGGTGTCAGGATTTTCAGGATGGAATCTGTTTTATTTAAAAGAATAAAATAAATAGGTGCGCATACACCATATCTGTCAGATACCTACTATGACGATCCTGTTGGTCAATACGAATGGAGATGGTGTCGTAATTCTTTCTACTTCTTGACATTTACCATAAAGACTGAAAAAAGCAAAAAACTTTCAACATTATTTTGGTAAAAGACACAAAAATGTTATATCTTCTTATAATAGATGTAAATTTTGGTTTATTATTCTGTGAATAATACACCTATGTATTCGCTCAGCAAAAAATTTTTATAACACCCCCTCAAAATTTTTTCTTTTCCGTTTCAAGGTGCGTAGATTCCAAAAACGCTGCAAAGTTTATTGTTTCTTCCATGTAAATTAATTGAAATGGCTATTTCTGGTGGTTTCCATAAATTTTGGCCCCCAGAACTTGAATTAGGTACTACGCTCCTTTTTTTTTTTTTCAAATTACCTTTGATCATTGATTGTACCATTTAATCGTCTTGATCCACATGTTGACACTTTTTCTAGTGTAATTATACAAATTGATGGTGATTTCAGACGATTTCGCAGGTTTTTGACTCATAAAAAATCAATTTTGGGAGCTGAACATCTGGTACAACCTCAATTTTCCACTCCTTGGTCAAAATCGACTTCATATTCGGTCTTCTCGTCCCCAAAAACATGGAATACTATACCTCAAAAGCTCATTTTACTAAAATGTTACTAAAACACAAAAAGTACCTATTTTTATACACATTTTCACTCATAACACCCCTGCGTATATTCCGATCGGGCTGACAAGTTTAGAGACACAACTAGGGCCCAAATGGAGCATGTGTGCGAAAGAACGATTTTTTTAGACCGAAAATGAAGCCTGTAGACGTGATACGGCGTACGGCGGACGGACATTGCATTTTTTGAATCTACGCACCTTGAAACGGAAAAGAAAAAATTTTGAGGGGGTGTTATAAAAATGTTTTGCTGAGCGAATACATAGGTGTATTATTCACAGAATAATATACCAAAATGCAATGTCCGTTTGCCGTCCGCTGTATCACGTGTACAGGCTTCATTTTCGGTCTAAAAAAATCGTTCTTTCGCACACATGCTCCATTTGGGCCCTAGTTGTGTCCCGAAACTTTTCAGCCCGATCGGAATATACCCAGGGGTGTTATGAGTGAAAATGTGTATAAAAATAGGTACTTTTTGTGTTTTAGTAACATAGTAGTAAAATGAGCTTTTGAGGTATAGTATTCCATGTTTTTGGGGACGAAAAGACCGAATATGAAGTCGATTTTGACCAAGGAGTGGAAAATTGAGGTTGTACCAGATGTTCAGCTCCCAAAATTGATTTTTTATGAGTCAAAAACCTGCGAAATCGTCTGAAATCACCATCAATTTGTATAATAACACTAGAAAAAGTGTCAACATGTGGATCAAGACGATTAAATGGTACAATCAATGATCAAAGGTAATTTGAAAAAAAAAAAAAGGAGCGTAGTACCTAATTCAAGTTTTGGGGGCCAAAATTTGTGGAAACCACCAGAAATAGCTATTTCAATTATTTTACACAAAAGAAACAATAAATAATCAGCCAGACCAATAAAGTCAGTAAATCAGTGAGACCAATAAAATAATAGAATAATAAACCCATGTGACAAGGACTTTGCAGCGTTTTTAAATTGAGGTCCCTATACTGTTTTACAGGATCCTCTCATGATGTGCACAAAGTTTCATAACAGAAACCCAACTGTAACTTCTCAGAGAACAATCGTAGAGTTGGATAATTCTTCATTCTGCCTTGCTATTTGATTATTTGTCAGTCCCCAACGTAGGTTCATTTGAACAAAACACATGATTGTGGTCTCTATTCTCTAATCACCTACAGATTGCCAGAACACCAAATCTTTATCCCAAAAAACTCGTATCTTGAAACATAAATTTGCTTAATTTGAAAATTTAAAAGTCGACCTATTTATCGAGTTTAAGATACCATATCAATGATGTGTTCCAAATTTCACTTCAAAAAACCTAACCTTAACGGAAATGAAACCAAAAAACCATTTGGAGCTGTGTGGAGCAATAGTTAAATGTATTTGCTGTATCCTCATCTGTATGTACCGTAATAATATTGTCAGCGATTTTAAAAGAAAGAAAAGAACGACGCATGGAGTTACCCGTTGTTTTCATAATTACACTGTCAGACACTTTCTCATGAAATTTAAAAACTCTCACAATTCCTATAATAGGATGTCTTAAGTGTGGTAAGTAGGATAGGCTAAACGATCCACAGTGCCTACTAGACAGTTGATGGTTTTCATCAACACGTTGAGTAGAAATTTAGAAGATTTAAAAAATGTGTTATTTCGTTTTATGTAATTATTGTTATTATGTTACTTAATGTTATCTTGTATCTTGCATTAATGCAAGGTTTCCCTGCTTTCGGTAATGAGAAAACAAAACGTGGTAGCTGGCGGGTGGGAGGGGGTTTGTAGTTCGTTTGTTGGTACCTACTTGGTTACTTTGAAATTAATTCGCTAATTAGGGTATACCTACTGAATGACTGCATATATTTCGAAAATCAGTGGAAACATCCATTTAGGACAAACCTAAATTGACGTTTCCACGCATAAAGTATATTGGCCGTTTGAGCGCGGGAAGACAGAGTTTAGCATCGGTCGGCTTCCCCTAGAATCTGGCGGCCTCCGTATCAAGTGGGGGTTATCACTTCCCAGCTGAGAGCCTCTGTCCGATTAGCTTGTTCAGTTCGCTCTCCGTTCTCGCTTTGTGGTAGGATGTGTTGAATGTTCATTTGGAATCGGTCACTGCGGGGATTTCAGACTGTCAAATTCGGCTGCCAGCTTGCCGTAATGGCCAGTAGTGATCCATACGAAATCGAGATTGCCGTCCAGTCGATGTTCATTTGATTCAATTCTCTACATTCAGCTCACTGTTGTCACTCCGCGTCGCAGTATAATTCGAGAGTGTTTATGTGCATTCAGCTCGAACAAGATGCTGGTAGCGATGACAGCAATGCTCGTTTCCGTCGCCGAGCTCACCAACATAATATCTGTCGTCGCTATTCTACTTTGCTTCTGTGGAATGGTCCTCTTTATCATGAAGTGAGTATTACTCTCCATTCGTCCTTAGAACTATACACTAGGAACTCAACAAGACACATGTAGGTAATTCTGCCATTCTAGTTTTTCGGCATATATTATTCGTGGTGTTCATCGTTAGTGGTGGTTGTAGCAAAATGCCTAACTCATGTTTCACTCATTTGGTTTGCTATCTTAAGAAAACTGGGGCTATCACAGTCTGAAACGGTTAATCTCATTGTTATCACTGTTGTTGTCATCCTTTATCAACTCTTCCTATCTGTTTGCAGTCACCTTATATCAAATCTTGACCATTATGCTGCCAGATGAAGTAATATTCAAACATCTTATATTATCTTGGAACTCCATCTGGCTGAAACATGTGCGTCTTGCACTTGCACTACTTCCACTGATAAGACGACCGAGTTAGGTACCCGTTATCATCTAGATGATTTAACTCTTGTAAAACTTGGTAATATTAATTGATTTGTATAATGATGTCTTTTGAACGTACTCTTGTTCAGTACCTAGATCCATGAATACAGCAACATTGTCTTGTTGTCTGACCTCTCTGATAAGGTTTGTTGGAAGCTTAGGCAATACCTATCTAGGTAAGGCCTTGGGATATAAGGCGAAAAGGGACACCAACCTTTTCAGTAGGTTTCTGTCTGGCTTTTATACCTCTGGGCGCAAGGACACTGGGATTTTCTAAGTAATTACTACCCCAGTATGGGTGGAAATGAAGCATAAATAAATATTTACCATCCGAGTAGAGCTAGATTTGGAGGTATGCTCGCATACCGAGAGATCATAATTTCGTATAATTATCATTGATTGTAGAACATTCGTCGTCCCGTTGATTTATTTGCCAAGGGTCTTTTGGTTTATTATTCTGTGAATAATACAGGCTAATGTATTCGCTCAGCAAAAACTTTTTCGAACACCCCACTGATTTTTTCTTTTTTTAACGTTTCAAGGTGCGTAGATTGAAAAACGCTGCAAAGTCCTTGTCACATGGGTTTATTATTCTGTCGAAGTCCTTGTCACATGGGTTTATTATTCTGTCGGGCATAGCTGTAGAAATGTTGGCTGGTCATTTATTGTTTCATGCGCAGTAATTGCAACAGTTATTTTTGATGGTTTCCACCAGCTTCCAACCCCCCCCCCCCCCCCATTAGGATCCTATTTTTTTACGAATTATTTTTTATTATTGACAGTGCCATTTAATTGTCTTGATTCATCTGTTGATACTACTTCTAGTGTTATTATACAAATTTATGGTGATTTCAGAGAATTTCATAGGTTTTTGACTAATCAAAAATAAATTTTTCGTAGCTGAACCTTCGTTACTACCTCAGTTCTTCACTCTTCGGTCAAAATCAACTTCATGATCGGTCTTCTCGCCCTAAAAAAATATGGAAAACGAAACCTCGCTAGCTCATGTTCACTAAAACCTTTAAAAACCCTCGAAAAACCCTATTTTTACATCGGTTCATTATTCCCTCATAACACCCCTGATGTATTCCTATCGGGCTCCCGAGCTTCGGAGCACAACTAGGGCTCAAATGTGTTCCAAAATGTGGACTCAAACTGTGTGAGGAAGAGCGACGCTTTTAGACCAAAATTTAACGTAACTTTAACGCAGAAACTTCGTTAGCACCTCAATTTTCCACTCTTTGGTCAAAATCGACTTCATATTCGGTCTCCTCATCCGAAAAAACATGGAAAACGAAGCCTCACAAGCTCATGTTACTAAAACACCAAAAAAAACATATTTTTACACCTGTGTTTCGCCCTTAACAACCTTGGGTGTGTTCCGATCGGGCTGCAATGTTTCGGGACACAACTAGGGCCCAAATGGAGCCTGTGTGCGAAAGAACGAATTTTTTGTACTGAAAATGAAGTAGCTGTATGGATGATACGGCGGACGGGCATAGCATTTTTGGAATCCACGCACCTTTAAACGTAAAAGAAAAATTTTTGAGGGGGTGTTATAGACATTTTTGCTGAGCGAATACATAGGTGTATTATTCACAGAATAATAAACCAAAAGTAAGAGCCTATTTAGTGTCTTGGGAGCCAAAATTGGTGGAAACCATAAAAAATAGCTATTTCTATCATTGCACGTGAAAGAAGCAATAAGTGAGCAGCCAACATTACTGTAGGTATGTCGAATAGAATAATAAACCCATGTGACAAGGACTTCGCAGCGTTTTTTTTTTCTTCAGGTTTTAGTGAACGTGAGCGTGTGAGTATTGGTTTCCATGTTTTTTTGGGCGGGGAGGCCGAATATGAAGTCGATTTTGACCAACGAGCGAGGAATTGAGGTTCTATAGAAGTTCCTGCCTTAAAATTTGGTCCAAAATCGACGGTTTTCGCACACAGGCTCCATTTGGGCCCTAGTTGTGCTCCGAAGCTCGGCAGCCGGATCGGAATACACCCGTGTTATGGGTGAAAAATGGGTGTAAAAATAGGGGTTTTCGAGGATATGTTTGGTGTTTTAGTGAACATGAGCTGGTGAAGTATCGTTTTCCATGTTTTTTAGGCCATGAAGACCGAATGTGAAGTTGATTGTGACCAAAGAGTGAAGAATTGAGGTTGTAACGATGGTTCAGCTCTCAAAATTCTTTTTTTATGAGTCAAAAACCTGGGAAATTGTCTGAATTCTCCATAAATTTGTATAATAACAGCAGAAATGGGATCGGCGAATCGACACCGATCACAGATGCCTACCAATTTCCCTAGGAAAGCCGTGATATTATGTATAAATATAGTTGGCATTACAAAACTTGATTTTTGCGTAGGTACTTCAAAAGTGTGATTTCGAAAAAATAGACACCATTGCGTCATGTGTTTACTTACATAATCTAAACTATGTAGATATGTACATGTACCTACTGAACTCTTGTTAGGGTTTTCTAGGCCCCAGGCATGTTGTTGGCTAATGAAGTATGCCATGATTGTTGTGCCTACAATAATTTTGTCTCATATATGTGTTGGTACTCCATGCCTTCGTGTCTATTTACTGTAGTGTGCGACTGTTTTTATTTTTGAATTGGATCGATCCGACCACGACCTTCCTAGGTACGTGTATAAATATATATATGAGGTATTCCGACAGTGGTGGCCTCGGCTGTAAATGTAGGAAAATTGATTACGAGTAGATACCTACTGTCTACAGGTTAAGCAACATCAAGTTGCCTACTAAATTCAAGTTTAGAAAGTGTGCAAATCTCAGTTTACCAATTAGAGAGCTGTTTTTCAGCTCGCTAGTAGCTCTGAATAGTTCAGTAAAACTATTCAGCCCGTACAAATCAAAATGAGTATGACACTGTAATTAATTAAACTTCATAATATTAAACTGTGAGTGTAAGTGTTTACATTTTGAACTGTAAACGTATTTACATATGAGATAGTTAGGTAATAATAGGTGTGAGGTAGTTCGGTATTTAAACTGTGAGATATTGGTAATAATATATCTCTTTATCACTCAATGTTCAGAAGACAACTTTTGAATCTTTGCAAAACTGGATGAGGGCGTCGTAGACCGTGATATCCTGGGATCATAGCAGAAGATCGAGGTTAAAGGGCTGGGGTACTACATTGGAGAATTCAACGAAGAGCTTGTTTCGGGCATCATTGTAGCGTGGACAGTCCATGATTATGTGCAGCTCATCTTCAGGGAATGCACACAGCTGGCACAACTCGCCGGATCTTCCTATTCTGTAGAGGTATTTTTGGTGCAGGTATGGCCGGTTCTTAATCTTGAGATCTTCGTTCGTATATTTGTCCTGCATGGTAATTTACGTGTTCTGCTTGCCAGTGGAATGTGAGTTCGGCAGCTGCTTTCTTTTTAAGATCTGTTGGAGGGACAGGTGGGATATCAATGAAAGCCATTCATTCATTTTGGCATTGTGATCAGCTATTATCATTTCCGACGATTATGTTACGGCTTCTGGCCCATGCGAATCGGACCGTGATGCCAACATCCTTAAGTTCAAATAATAACTTTTTAATTTCCGATTCCAGTTTTCCCATTTTCTTTCTTGGATTGGCCTACCAAAGTTATGACAGAACGGAATGTGAATAAATTATTATTACGGCGCAGTTTGACGTCCTTTTTCGGGCTACAAGCCTCAGACCCTCATAAATTGAGAAGGCCTCCGCTGAGTAAATTGGTGCATGGTCCCATGGCCGATAACGTAACGGCCATAACGTAACGTTTATGGAGGGTGAATGAACAGCACAGCCCACCTTATCATGTTGGATAGATCTGTCCGTGTAGATGTGTATTGGATTTGGGTGGCAGCATGGTACAAGTTCTCTAAGGTGGGATTCTGCTGACGCCAGTGATGCAGGCTATTTCTAGTAGCTTGCTGATTTTCGGACGAAGCCATAGTGTTTTGTAGTCTGTCAGATATTGAAAAGGGACCTCTGACTGCTGTACCAGGAAAGACATGATGATAGGGAGGTGAAACTGTTACACAGTAATGGTTCAATTTTCTTTTTCCTGAAGTTGCAGGTCAGTACATCGATCGAAAGTCTAGCAACATGGGAAAAGATTTGGGGGTTTTGGCTATTGGCTACGTATGGAGGAAAGAAATCTCGAGGCCAGTTACGCCTGAGATATAGTGGTGGTTCGCATGCCTCAGCTTGTAAGGCGTTGGTGGATGTGCATGGCAGTGCTCCAAGTTTGGATTCGATTTTATTCAAAATCTCCAACTTTGACATAGCAGCTGAACCATAAATGAAGCAGAAAGGCTCCTTATACCGTCCCTGTAGTAGAGAATTGAAATTTTGGTCGAATTGAGATTTTGATTAGCTCCCCATGACGTATGGGTAAAACACCTCATAACGCTCACATGTTTTCCCAGCTCTGAGCGCCAAGTCCTTGATGTGGCAGTTCCAGCTCAGTTTACTTGTCATGGTAAGCCCAAAAAACTTGACCGTTCTTGCATATGGAAATGTCATGCCACCAAGGTTTAAATGCCATTGCCAAATGGGCTATTTCTGTGAAAATGGACGTACAGTAGACTTCTCTGCTGAGATTGACAGGCCGAGGGACTGGAAGAATCGGTCAGGTATAATGTCCCTTTCACGCAGTGCATGAATGGGTCAGGTATAATGACCCTTTCACGCAGTGCATGAACACAGCCTTCGAAACATCTGTTTGTGCTGTACATGCAAATGTCGTCAGCATATTGTATTATGCTGACACCTTCCGCTAAGGATGAGCATCCTTGGGGCAAGCCTGTCCATGATACACTAGGTACTAGGTGTTGGTAAGTTTCCATTTACTCTGGTGTAAATTCTCTTTTTGCTGAACAAAGTGACGATGTTGTGGCAGAAGGTGGAAGGTAAGTCTGTCTATTTCAGTCAGCTGATTATACAAAACTGGCATCAGAACTTTGTCATACGCAGATTTTATGTCCACAAAGAGTGCTATACTGCATCCATTGTCGAGCGCTGGGTTCGAAACCCGTATTGGCTACTCTGAAGTTAGTTACTCTCAAGCCATCACTGGAGTCTGTATTTGATGAATCTCTCGAAGCATTTCATAATGTAGGAAGACAGGGAAATCGGTCGGTATGATGTCACCTCACCTACTGGTTTACCAGGTTTAGGAATTGGTACCTACAACCACAAAGTCCTTCTATGAATTCGAAAACTCACACTTTGCCTTTAATTGTTGAATAACGATAGAAGATGACGTTTGTAATCAGTCGGTATGGTCGCTAGGATTTGGTAGTTGATACGGTCTTTGCCAGGAGAAGTCGATTGCCCTCTGTTGGTACCACAATCAAATCCCTCTATACTGAATGGGGTGAAGAAGAAATCATGGTCAGCATGTGTGATTCCTGAGGATCAGTCTCAATATAGGTGGTTAAGGAAGAGAGTAAGGCGCCAGATTTTGGTGGAATTGTGCAACCTAGGAGCCATCTTGCAAGTGGTAAGGGGGTTAATACCTGTCTTTAGCGAGCTGATTTTGCTCCATATATCTATCCCTAATAGATGATCCGCGGTTCAGTGAACCACAGTAGGCTTTGAAGTTGGAGGAGTTTTGTTCGCTAAAACTTTCCTAGCATTATCGGCTGCCATACTAGCTACTACATATGTCATGTGGTTTTGGTTGGATTTATATCTGGTGAAGGCAGTATTCCGCTTTCGTTCTGACTCCGCACGAACCGATTTCCACCAATAGTTATATTTTTTCCGAGTGTGTGGTTTAGTGAGTGGGGCACACTCATTGAATGCTGCATCTACGATCCCTATGAAGGCCTCATAATTTAGGGTTACCAGTGCAATCCGGCTGTTTGTCGTCCAGAGTGTTACGAAATTTGGCCCAGTTCATCTTCTTGGGATTCCAACGCGTTGTTGTGAGAATTATGGTTAAATATTCATCTCGTGAAGATGTTACTAGTGCAGGCCAATGGTTGGAGCCCATTGGATATGGAAAGATTTCCCAAGAGAGTTCGCTCGCCATCTGGGAGGGGACAAAGCAAATATCTAAGACGGATTTCACATTTTGGGTAGTAGAAGGTATTAATGTGGGGGATCCATCGTTGAGGAAACAAAGGTCCCGCTCTGATGCTGCCTCAAGCAAGGCTTCACCCTTGGCATCTGTGTAAGCGCTGCCCACAAGGGTGCTATGACAGTATAATACAGGGGTGAGGTATAATGTTGAAAAAACGCAACCATGTTTGTTTAGGTATGTTACTACGGTGGTTATTATAAACTGAGACTACATTTACTGTTACACCATGTCGATAAGTAGCTACTGCAGCAACGAAAGCAAAACCGTCTATTGTGAAATTTGGCGAAAATTCTTCATACTTCTTCATGCCTTGTATTATTATTATTGTTATTATTATTATTATTATTATTATTATTATTATTATTGTTTAATAAGTAGAGCGGCTCCGGCTGTTCCATCATCTCGATCATTTCTTAACAGATTGTATCCCCGGAAATGGTACGAGCATCCAGGTCTGAAATACGATTCTGAGATAGCAGCTATTGTTACGGGGTGATCGATTAAAAACTGTTCGAAACTCGGTCTATTACTCACTAGAGAGCGTGCATTCCGTTGTAATATTTGTAATTGTTACTCATGGTTTTTTTAAATTATTGTTATTGTTATTTTAGCGAATTTTCGAAGAAAAGGAAGCTATTGTTCTCGGTCCAAAATTTTTAAAATTCGAATTTCCGAAAGATTTTTATACCAAAATCCGTTTCAGACCATCCTGAATTCACTGCCGAAAGACACCAAAATATATATATATATATATATATATATATATATATATATATATATATATATATATAAATATATATATCATTCCAGACGATAACTCTCGAAAGAATTGAGATAAAAAGTTCAAATTTGCACGAAAAATCTGTCTTGGCAATCGACAGGCTAAGTTCGTAGATGGGCAGAATCGGGTCACTCTAAGGGGGAGTTTTGGGGAGTTTTAGGGGGGGAAATTACCCATAAATTCCCAAAATGAAACAGTCTGACAAGTGACACCTCATTTTAAAGGTTTTTGTACGCTGAACACGATGGTGAAATCAGAATTGCGATATCTCATTCTGTTCTCAAACTGGAGCACTTTGAAGATGAAGGAACGTGGTTATTTCTTGAGATGTTCTTCCTGGTTCGTCTGCTCTAATCTGATAACGGAATGGGATATCGCAATTCTGACTTCACCATCGTGTTCAGCGTTGGAAAATCTACAAACCGAGGTGTTACTCGGCAAAAAATGGAACAAAAAATTTGTTACGTATCCAATAGGTACCTACTCTGTATTGGATACGTAACATACGTACTGTACGTATGTTGGATACGTAACTGTACGTATATTGTAGTACCAATACTGCAATATACGTACATACCTACTTGAATACCTATAATTACCCAATAAGTTTAAGATTGCCCATATTTGAATGGGATATCCCAAACATCACATTTTACATAAAATCAGTTATTTCTTCGAAAATTCGCTCTTATAGCCATGCTGCATGACTGTTTTTTTTACTTACTTATTCTAAACTTTTGGTACCATATTGTGTTGAATTGTTTTGAGTTGATTCGATAATAATTATTGATTTATTATTGTTGATAATGGATGTACGTAATATTCGTCGATCGATTTGTGATGACGAGGATATGTTTCGTAATTGAATGATGGATTCGACGGTGCTTTCAGCCAACTCAGCATATGATCCACATCCGTGGATTGATCATTCTGGTTATGGTTATATGTATTTGGCAGAACGCAAGGGTGGTTCGGTAGGCGTGAAGGGATCTTGGTTAGGGTTGTACCAGTCTTCCTCACCTTCAAATTCGCGTCTAAGTGCTTCTGGTTTCTTGTACGGAAGTGCTCTGGAAGATGTTATTCGCGACGATTCACGATCGAATGTACTGCTTGTAGCTTGGATGGTCGGGAATGCTTCGTTGTAATTATCGTTCGATTCTGTAAGAGCACTGAAGCTGTTGTATGTCAAAGTAGCATACGAATCAGCCATTAATTGATCTCTCTTGCGTTCCTCTCTTTCTAAATATGCGGGACAATCTTTACTGTTTGCAGTTTGTGTTACGCCTTTACCGTTTATGCAACTTATTCTGGAGTCGTTCTTTTTGGGACAGGATTCAACTAAATGTTGTTCCGCGCAGTAAAGATATCTTGGGCTGCTTTTACATTGTGATTGTATGTGACCACTGCGGTAACAAACTGCATTGGCGGAGGGGAGGAATGTAGGTATCAACTCTGCAGCGGGCCCCAAGATGGACACATATTGCGGTGTTGATTGGGCATCGGAAGTGGCAAAACATGTGGAAAAAGTGGCAGTTTTTTTGTTTCCATCTGGGTTGGTTGTAGTTTTTGCTAGGCGTCTTGTTCTCACTGGTTCGATTGAAGAAACCATCCAGTTAATATTTCCGAGTCAGTTGAAGGTGGATCGATATTGCGAACGACTCCAGTTTTGTATATGAGGGAATCCAGGATGTACGCGATGTACCTTTTTTCCGAAAATCCTTAGTGCGTTAGCAGCCTCTCGCCGATGGAAATTCGATCTTCATCCGGTTTCCTCCTACGCTCGAAACATACGTAACACGGTGTTTGTTTATATTATCGAGATTAAACAGCCACCTGCCGAATGCCATTGGGTGTTGTTTATCGATTTTCGCCTCTTTGTCTGCGCCTTCGACAGAAATGAAGAAAGGTCCTTCATCAGTTGTTCTGAATTGGTTTTTTGTAACCTTTTCGTAAAAATCATTAGGTGAACCCTGTGTGATTGTTACATTGTTATTCCGTGTGTTTGTTACGTTGTTTATTTTGGCAGTGATCACGTTTTTATCCGTTTTCGGAGCTCCTCCACTCCTCTCCACCATTTGGGGAGGATCAAGGTCAAAGCTAGGCGTTAAAGATCTGTAGCTGTTATGGGCAGATATAGATTAGATAAATTAGGTCGGGAAACGATAGAAAAGGTATCGTTGGCGATTGCCTGCAGTCAGCGGCTGTCTCGATGCTCGAAAGACGAAGGTCCTCACACGACAACGGTTGAAACAATTTACCCGCCAAGAAAACCTCCTCAGCTGCAAAAAGGATTGATATCCATTTTGCCCGCCAAAGTACTTGGTGCTTCGCACCTCGCTCTTGGATGTGCATATAGAAACCTGTTCCTTCTCTCTCTGTTGGATATGTTTATAGGAACCTGTTTTTTCCTTCCAGACCTTGAAATTTCTTTCAATGCTGTTTGGCGGGCAGCTTTTTGCCCCCAAGGCGATTTGGTTATAAACAAATAGTTTCCAGATCTTCATTCAATCCATTCTCAGCGCTGTTCAAAACGGTGAAACTTTTTTATATTTGTGCGAATGTAGATATTAGACTTTTATTGCGGGGTTTTGAAGTCGGCAATGTCGCCGTCAGACTTGGATCATACGCATTAACCTTCGATTCGCCATTAGCTACGATTCATTCAAATGTCTGAAAATGCGCGATTCCTATACGTTGAAATGGGCGTTGAAGGAAAAATACAATGTTTTGAGGACGGAATGTAGTAGGTTCTGACAAAGGCGAGGGACCAATACAACACAGCTACTCTTGGTTGAGTAATAACGTGAAGTTTAATTTTCAAAGTAAACAAACCCGACTGCCAAGTGGGAATTGCATATTTTGACCGATATTGTCGAATTTGTGGGATCCAAGATGCGATTGGTACAAAAATGGCAAAATGTGATTGACATGAAGGTACTAGGCCATTTACGTCTGCGGAGCTGCCCCAACTTCCTTTTCGATCGAAATCGGGCGAGGTGTGAGATACAGTCGACTCTCGATTATTCCAATCTTTTGATGGTTCGAACCAATTGCTCGGCCCCTTGGGAAATTTGTGTTGAATCGAATAAATCCCATGTAAATTCTGTTTGTTTGTTACGCTTAGTAATTAAAACGTTTTTCTTGGCGGGACACCCCAGGACGCGCAATAATTCGAACTCGGTAGCTTTCTCCTTCTCTTTTTTCGAAGTTTTTGGTTTCAGATAACGGCAGTCTGATCTAAAATGACATTTCACTTCTTCAAAAATTCAACTCGTTTTTTTGTTGATGATGAAGTTTACAGTTCATATAACTATGAACTGTAAACAGGAAATGTGCGTATAGGAAATGTGTGTTTCGTTTCAAAATTTTCCTCAAGGAGGTACAGCCTACGAGTACTTAGGTTTTTGTGTAGGTATTCAAATTATTATACGCCCATCTCGTTTATTCAGATATTCAATTAATCAAACTATTAGTAACTAAAAACTTTTTCAAGGTTTTCGATGTACCTACCTACCTACTACAATTAATAAAATTATTTTGCTCGCGGGCTTGTCAATAAATCAAACTGTCAGGAAGGTGAACAGCTCGACGTGCTGATGCGAAACCAAATATTGTTCCTTCGCGATTTCTTTTCAATACTTGAGTTAAAAAAAAAAAAAAAAAAAAAAAAAAAAAAATAGAGTAGGTACATCAATTTCTGGCCATTTTAAAACCAACCGCCGCATGTCTGGACATATATATTACTTTCCGAGATACGAATATTAACAGTTGAACATGGAACAAACAACAAGCATTGTGTGGTCTTCAACTGTTCCCGCAAGTATAACCTTCTTATTGTTCTTCTTCTTATTCAGAAGCCAAGAATAAAGTTCATCATTTGTGTTATGGAGGGAGAAACACTGTGAATGTACAAGTTCGCAGTTTGCAGCTAATTTATTCTTTTTTTATTTTTTAAATCGATATTTATTGAATACCAGTAACAGCAACCGATCATCTAAGCCCATCAAGTTAATTTGCTTTCATACAATATTTTAACACTTGACAATATCAATACTTCAACTGTTAAAGTCGCAGCTAACGAACAAAAAATGAGGAAGAGATGATGAGACGAGCGAGAGAATTTGCCCAGCGGTCACAGAGGAAGAAAAACCGAACGCCTCTCGTGAAAAAAATTTTTTCTTTCATCGCGTTCTCGTTTTCTGAAGGTCTACTGGATAAAATTGAATGATCTAAAAAATTGTTTGTTGGCAGTGAGTTGCTCTTTCGGTGGACGGGAGGGTTTTGGTCTATAATCTTTGGTGAGTACCATGGGCGTAGGCAGGATTTAGCCAAGGGGGGGGGGGCACCCCCAAGAGCTATTATATATAAAGTATGCTGTGCATATTATAGCAAACGAAAGGTACAAAGTCTGAATTCCGAGAAATAATTTTCATGACATATCTTTGTTTATATATTTTAGATTATTTCAGTATACAACATAGGTACTACAAAACAGCAATGGACAATTTTTAAGACAGCATCAGTCTTCTGGGGTTGCTGGCAAATTGATCAACAACCTCTTCTACAATGGTTGCCTTCTTCGATTTCACCAAATCTCGGTGGAGGCTGAGCATACACATACCATTCAGCCTATCCTCCCCCATTGTAGACCGTGTCCATGTTTTTACGCGCGTCAGGGTGCTGAAAGTTCTTTCCACCGAGCAGGTCGTGCACGGTAACGTTACCGCAATCATCAGGGCCTTTTTGATGGAAGGATAGAAGTAGATCATTTCCACATTCTGAAGTGTTGACAGTTTTTCAGTCTCATTCCAGTCTTCACCTTTGTTGTTCTTGTCAATTTTTTCCGCCCACTTATTGTGCCATAATTGGAGTTCTGCGTACAGCAGATCCTCATCAAAATCATAAAACTGGCAATTTTTTCGGCTTGGAGTTTCAAATGGTCTAATTTTGAAGCCAGCATGACGTGGGGGTGAAGAGAAAGAAGGGAAAACGCCGGTTCATTATTATGAGAAAATCTGTCAGTCAGCGCTGAAGAAAACGAGTCTAGGTAAGGAATCAAGACTGATCGTTTCCAATATTCCTCAGGAGTCACTTGGGATATTCGAACGGTGGTGCTGACGTCCAACCACTCTTGGCGTCAAAAGCTCTACCCCCAATTCGTCTGACTTTTTTTAGCCGATGCATAAATATCTCCCATCACAGAATCTAGTGTTTCTTTTAAATAAGTTCAGCACAATTTATTTTTGTGTTCCCGAAAGTCTAGGGGGGGGGGGGGGGGCACGGCCCCTCCCTGCCCCGCCCTGTCTACGCCCTTGGTGAGTACCGATGTAGCCAGTCGGAAAAGTCGATTTTTCAAAGATGGTTTTGTGGTAGCTACCTGTAATTTCTTATGAGCACCAAAATTCAGATTTTGTAAATAAAAAAATTCCTCTCGTCCAGCTATCCCGCAGTATTGTTAACAACCGGAAACCACCTTTAGATGTCCAAATAGTAAGGTAAGATAGATAATTGGGAAAAAACGCTGCAAATCCCTACACAATGGTTTATTATTTTGTACAGAACACCCTTCTGTTACAGATCACAGCTCTCTGTATAGATAATCCTGCTATATAATATATGTACTACTGCCTTCTATACATATTATGTAGATCGCAGACCCTCCGTACCTTAGTAACTAACCCTGTACTCGTTACTAGGTACCTACCTAGTTAAATGTTGCTAAAATAATTCTGTCGATGACAAACAGTAGCTAAAATGGCAAAAAGAAACACAAATAATGAAGTTCTGAAGGGAAATTTTTGATGTGGAGTGAAAAAATATTCGGTCCCGGTAGGTTTTCGATTTCGGGAACTTAAGCGTATCAGTTCAACAGTTAATCCACTGCGCAGTCTAGCTAGCAGGAGACCCGTGATGTGGGCTCTCAACACAGCTTGATGCCTGCATGAACCCTGCTCTTTACGGCAAATTGTATAGCAAATTTTATGGCAACATCGTAGAATGCTCCGGGTGGTCTCGAAAATGCAGAAAAATATCAAACTATTTAAAAATGCTAGAAAATCCCCACCTCAAAGTACAATTTTCCGAGATATGGGTATTCTGGACATTTCAACCCCAATTTTTCACCCCATAGAGTTGAGTGGCAGTAACGCGAGCTTCGAGCCTAACTAGAGCCCAAACGGGACCCATATACCAAATTTCGTGAATTTTGGTTCATGGGAACTGAGGAAAAAGCCGCGGACGGCGTGCGGCGGACGGACGGAAATTTTTTTATTCGGTATTCGCATTCTACGTCCCTTGAAAGTAAACTGTCAAATTTTGGTGGTGGGGTTACACTTTTTTTCATGGTCGATTCCAAAGCTTAATAGTTGGAAATAATAAACCAGTACAAAACGTGAAATTTTCATTGAAAATTTCGTGCAATATGTTCGTGAAAAATGGCGGTTTTGTCTGAACCGTGCGAGCGCGAAAAAATGTATTTTTCAGCGAATAATCGTGCTTTTTCGAAACGCCAATTCCTAACGAATACAGTAGTGTATAGTAAAGTGTGTTTGTTATTACTTCAAGTGGTATAATCATGAATTATGTAGAATTATCCCATTATACCAAGCGCTGGGCGGGTAACCTTCCAACCCCCTTGAATTTCGCCAAATGGCACACCTAGGCAAATTGTTCCAGGTTTCGCGTGAATTCCTGTTTCCTCACCAGGAAGTTGTGTCGTTGGAGGGGGGGGGGGGAGGTATAATCTATCTCGATGATTCTGCCGTTGTTACTGATAAGTGTAGCGTTACCGATTATAAGGTTAAGGGTGTTGGCGAGTTCTTTATTTTTCTCTAACCTTCAGTCCCCCGATTTGCTCTCTTTCTAGGGACTTTATTTTTCTCTAACCTTCAGTCCCCCGATTTGCTCTCTTTAGGAGCTAGGGCTCATAGCTGTGGGCCTCTTATTGTTTCCAATTTTTGGGAACGGGACAACCTAATGGTGAGAGAGAGAAATAACATACCAATCCATCAACAAACAAGTCTGACCACTTTTTTTTCTCCTAAGAAATCACATTAAATTGCGAAGGTGGATGGGTAATCATAGTTTGTGATGCCCTGGTTGCGTCTATTGCGCTCTGTTTGTTCGAAATCTGAATAAATCTTGTAAAATCCACAAAGATAGAGAGCGTTTGTCGTTTTTCACCTATAAATAGATATTTGGAAAGGTAACTGATCCGTTAAGAGGGCAATAAATAGTTAAATTTCGGGTTTTTCCTTAGTTATGATAATATATAGGATTAGTTATGATAAGTTAGGAAAAGGTTATGATAATTATATGATAGCAAGTTGAATAGAAGGTAGTGTAGGTACATACGTTACTTCGACAATTCACTCACATGTTCATACCTGGAATTTCTATTGAGATGGTGTGGTCCCCTCCTCCCATGCCAACTGAAACTGAATCCTGGCTGCGGGCCTGCCGCAAGTTACCTACCTATATGACTTTCAGAGTGAGCTGAGGGCGGTTAGGAGTGTTGTTCACTCGGTGGACATATTTTGCGATACTAGATTCAGTTGTGGTCAATATACGGGAGAAACTTGGGGAAATTAGAGTAACTGCTATCGGAATAATCTACACTTCGTCCAACGGGCCTCTCCTCTGATGCATGTATCACTCAGCAATATGTTTATCATGTACGTTGTTCAGGCTGAAGTGAAGGCCCAAAGGGGTCGAATCAGGGGGAAAGCCTTGCTGATTGAGTGGCATAATAAATATAGCGGACTGAGACTTTTGACAAGGCGTAGATTCTGGTTGTCAGTTTTGCGAGAAACTAGTTTTTTTTAAATGGGTGAGTTTATCGATCATTTCACTCTTGAGGAGGCCGTGGATGATTTTATTAGCATGTTTATAAGAATGTGGAATGTAGGGCTGGATTCGGAATCCTCTGAATTGGGAAAGAATTGGACATTTTTTCAAAAATCCACGTAGGTACTGTCAATTTTGGACTCTTTTCAACAGTGTATTTTCTCAAAAAATTCGCTGAACTAATCTTGACGTAGGAAGAGTCGGCCACAGTCGGAATTTGATGAAAATGGTATGGAGCTATCTGTTCACCAACTCACACCGGCGTCATGTAGATCCTTTTGGATCATTCTTTCGGGTGCTTATGGGCATTTCGATGAAAACACGTTCGTGCATACTCCCCAATGATTAGCTCATTTCTACCCTTTCTTCAACTAGTTATGTAGTTATCACTTTTACTGGGGATCAACTTGATATTCTAACTACCCATACGTGATTTCAAAATAACTTTGTGACAAGCTAGAATTGTCATGTACACTGTTCCACGAAGTTGCATCCAAAGTCACTTAGAGCGTGTCTCAAGCAAGGGGACGATAAACCTGGGGTCCACTCGAATACAGTGAGGAAACGGAAATCGAACTCATGAAATTAAGAATAGCGGTGGCGTTGGAAGACGGGATGGTCAGGGCTGATCATATATTCCGACTCTGGGCCGACTTTCGACTTCGCTAGCCGGACACGTTTTCTTCCGCACAGACGGATTTTATAACGATCCGGTTCAACGAGGAAGGATTACCGAGGGGAAATTTTCGGCCGCTGGACTGTTCAAATACACGACTCCCTGAGCGAATGAGGAAAACAATTATAAAGAGGACTATTATACAATCAATATAATTGCGCAATAAATCAATTTGTGAGCACTGTTGCACAATAGTTTGAAATTGCTGGTTCGTAAAATCGTGGTGAGGCAATTAAAAACCGACCACCTCCAAGAATAATGTCATTTATGTATACCAGCATTTTGGTTAGGTTATGTGCAAATTCGAATCCACGGTACTAAATTTCTCACAAATAAATGGCCCAATTTCGTTCAACTTCGGTGGGTAGTTGGGGTGTAGTTTCCAGATGGCTTCCTACGAATTTCAAAACGTTCGGATCCTTGGTATGACCACTGCGTGTGCGGAAACGTGAAATTGTTGGTAATTAATACTCTCGAATAAAAGGCCCGATTTTGCTGAAATTCGCTGGGTAGTTGGGGTGTAGCTCCTAGATTGTCTACTATGAATTTCAACACTAGGACCATTGGTATGACCACTGCGCGTGCGCAAACGTGAAATTGGTGGTAATCAATTTCTTACAAATGAAATTCGGCGGGAAGTTGACGTGTAGCTCCTAGATCATTTGTATGACCACTGCGCATGCGCAAACTCGAATCTTTGGTAATCCATTTTTTACCAACCAGTGGCTTGATTTTACGCAAATTTGGTGGTTAGTTCGGGTGGAGCTTCTAGAGTTACCCCATGAATTTCAATTGGTGTGACCACTGCGCATGTGCAAACGCGAAATCCGAGGTACTCAATTTATCATGAATTAATTTTGATAAAGTTTCAGGAATTTTTCTTCAAACTACGCGGGAATTTTTGTTCGGCTTTAAAACTACCTACACTTTATGATTTATACATAACAGCAAATAATTATAGATAGAGTTCTCGAATCCTCCGCATATTTATGAAACTGTAATTGCTGGCCGGCTCCAGCACTCGATTTCCAGTAGGGCTGTCCTGGGAGGAGCACGAGGGTAAGTATTGACCACAGAAAACAATGATCTACGCAGAAAGGGCATCTATATATACACCAAAATAATAAAGAGTTGTGTAATAATTTGCAGCGTTGTCATCGCCAAGGGCAGGTCATATCTGACCTTGGCGATGAGATAATAACATCGTCTGGAGTGGCACATTAATAATTACACATGAAAAATGTTTACATCTGAGGATGGATTCACAATGCTCAGAGGCGGATTTGTATAGAAAATATTTTAAAAAATCCGTGCGCTAAACATTTTTGACTCATCTTAATAGTACCTATATGTCGGATGTAAAATCCTTCTTCGCTGCAATCGGTAGGCGTCTCAGAGTAGATATTATGTAATAATAATTTGTAATAATAATGATTCACTTCTCCATAAAGTTATTTTTCTTTCTTTCATAGGAATATGACAATATTCTGGCTTCATGGTGAGGACTTCATGTTTGGCGGGGCGGTGCACAACGTCCAAGCTCAGATCCCTCAGATGAAGATGATGAAAGTTCACATTCCCTTCACATTCAAACTTCAAGATTCCTCTAGGTCTTCTTATCAAGGTAAGCAACCTGTAAAAAAACTTGAGCACTCCTAAATCTACAACTACTAAAATAAGATGAATGCAACTCTACTGAAAGGAAAACTAAACCTTTTGGAACGCAGCGGGAACTACTATATTATCAAATTGGTACAAGATTCACTTTTCTCGTAAGTCAGTTCACTACTACTCAGATGATTGCAATCAACGAACTCCCCATTTCCTTGAAACATCCCAACTTTTCAACTCAGTCGATTGTCTTTTTTCTCAACTGGTTTCGGGATGTTTCAGTCATCGACCGTGCTTTTCTGGAGTACCTTCTCGATGGTACATGTCATGATGGGATGTCACGAACCGAATATGTATTCGGTTCGTGTTGCCAACACAACCATCAGTATGATCTAATTCAACCAATTTTCGCTATTTTCTTGAACTCATCATGACCGATCTACTCCATGAGTGAAGAGAACCCTGCATCAGATTTCGCTTATAGAACACGACCAGAAATCAGTGATTAACCAAACAGAACATACAAGACAAACATTGTTCGTGAAACAGCCGTTCGTGGCTTCAAACGTTGCACTCAATGGTGCACGTTATTTACAAGTTTTGTTACAGTGTATCACATTTGTCGCCTACTTTGCTTCATAATGCAGCGGAACAAAATCAAATAGTGATACAGTTGCGATATAGTGATATATACGAAACTTGATTTTTCCATTCTACTAGATTCAATACCTAGGAATTTCGGTAGAAACTGCAGAAAATACTTTATTCGATGTGCACAAATTGTAGCTTCCATTTGATGAAACACCCACATCTGAACTAAAGAATGCTAAAAATGTGAGAATATATGCGACTCTATCTCCAAGTGGTACATGTTTAAATTTCACTAAGTCGGACTGTAATTTCCATCCACGCATGCGCGGAAAAATGGTAGAAAAGAGCGTAGGTGCGAGTTGGCCCTCAAATAGTTGATTCTCCTTGGTGCCATCAAGATTCTTGAACATATACAGAAAAATCGGAAGGTTCATAAGTAACTACCAACTTTTCCCGGTCTTTTGAGACGGTTGATTTTCGCGGAACACAAAGACATGGGTACAGATACCGCTCTAACGTTCGGAAGGTATATTTTTCATGCTCACTATTTTCTTAGCAAAGGACATTGTCTCATTTTGAAGTTTGGTACCATACGTTTATCGACCTTATCCCAAAAAAAGGAATATTGCGCACTCAGCGAAGGACTATTTGCGGGGCGACTCCCGACCTGACCGTGTGATCTTCCCATTAGCAAGTTATTTTCGACTTGCGGATTGCAGTCGGCTCGCGCGATGATTATTTATCGGTTTGACGCGAGGGGGCTGTGTGGCCCGTGCGGCTCTAGCTCACGAGTTATGCAATTCGTTGACCTTATCTCTGCACTGTTGAATCCTTCATTTCCCAACAGTGTCCGTCCGCTAATGCTCTCCGTATACACGTACTATGAAGGACTTGGCGATTTTGTGTGTGTTTACTTGTTTATTACTCCACTGAGGGGGTTTTCTTCAATGTCCACTAGGGTAAATAAGTTTCCCTATCGCCATTCAGACCGAAACTGAAGCTGTAAAACACGAAACTCAATTTCGTTTAATTTTGAGCGCAGCTTGAGGGACTTGCTCATCAACAGTCCTATTGTAGTAATACAGGTCCCATACAGCGTAGACCTGAATTAATGTAAACATCAAAAGATTATACGGAATATATTATGATAAATGGTCACGATGGTTGAGGGCAGGAGACAGGGGTGAGTGATTGGAGAGGCAGCGCAAAGCCCCATAGGCCGTTCGGTGGTGAGTGTTTCGACTAGCCCGGACCTACCCACCATGGCGGCTCCCGAGGCAACCCGTCCATTTCTGGACAGGTGACACTAAAAAATGGTCCGGCAAACTCCTCCCATCCATTCGAGAAACTACGTCAAGGACCGGACTAATCGGAGAGTCGTAACGATTTAGATGGTATACCCTGAATTCGCAGTATCCCTTACCACTTAAAAATAATTATCAGCCCTTTCGATCCTCGAGAGACGTGGTCGGGTAAGCTGGTTCAGTAAGACTTCCTAGCAGTAGCCGAAATGTCCTTCTTTTTTTTCCATTATCAAACGTTCGGCTTCTCTCGAAATTATTTAACAAGTTGTAAATGAGGAGTACCCATATGTTTTTTTGAATTTTTTTGAAGTACTGGTCAAGATGATACAATACTCATTTTTGAATTGCTCCAGACGTTCGCAGTTTTTATTATATGTGATGACGCCACTGGCTGCCAGTGGTGAACAATCGGCAGATATAAACCTTGACTTGGTTGGAGGAGGAGTACCCAAGCGTCTATAGTAGTTTAAAAAAGTTGAGTGAAGGAAAAGTCATGTTTTGGGCATTACCCAAACTGCGGCGCAGAGAAGAACCTTACACGTGACGTCGTCACAGCAAGCCAGTAGGTAATTTCGGAAACCTACGACTAGTTGAAATTTCCTTATCAGTTAGCAATGTGAAAAAATAAAGAAAATCAACCAATTTCAGAACCCATGGTACTCCTCAATGAGGAGTGATTGGTGAATGTTCGCAATTTGTTTTCATGTAGCTAAGGTCAGATGTCGTTTGGCGTGACCCACACTCCTACATATATAAATACCTAATGTGTACGAGTAGGTACAGGATAAAAATGTGTTAAAATCAAGGCGTGGATCCAGCATGCTCGGAAACAGATTTCTTTCGAAAAACTTTCCAGAGCAACACTTTTTGGCTTGTGAGATATGTGAGGCACCTAATGATGATGATATTTCACGAGCATCCATCTCCGTCTTGTTGAGTTCGTGTCAGGAACTGAAATTCAATTGATGAAATACAGTGGAATTGAACATTTCGTTGGATATATCTTAAGGAAGGAATTGTAAAGACGTGAATGGCCGTTCTTGTGAAAGACGAGGGGCTATCGCTTGCTAGTCTAATGAACATCTCCATTAGCACTCTTCCGGCTAAATGTAGAACTAATTTGCCAGTGATTCGATTGTTTCGAGAATACTAAAATATAGTTACTGTACAATAATCATATCAGAAAAAGCCATATTCCGATAATATCTAATGCAACGTGTCAGTAATTTCGGGATCATCTGTTATTTTCCTTCCTCACCACTTTCGTTAATAAGGAAGTGCAGAAACGAAAAATGTTTGTCCGTTAATCAAAATTTCACTTCGTGTTTTGGTTGTCAAGGAACAAAGTTGGTTCGCCGCTCTGCGCGTCTTCCCGATCCACAGTGGGCAAAATGACCGATCCAGCTGGACAAAAGTCAGTTTTCAGTTAAGATGTTTCTTCCGTCTACCGTACAGTCACCACCAGAAGCTCTATAATAGCTCTTAGCTCATAAATGATCCACAGCTGAGCAAACCTGAGATTTGCGAAACCCTCACAAACCCAATTTTACTGAACTGATTTTGATGGAAAATTTGTGTCCATCTACCGTACAGTCACCAGCCGTTTATGATTCATCTTATGAGCCGTTTCACCTTCTTTATGGTCCATCGAAATCGTTTCATCCAAACGTAAACAGAAATCCATGTATGAAAAACTGCCGTTCAGCTCCCTTTATTACCTATCTGAACGGATTTCTTTCCGTTCGAGTAGACCTTTCTGATTAAGGTAAGCACTACTAGAAGCTCTATAATAGCTCTTAGCTCATACAAGATCTATAATAGCTCTTAGCTCTTACATGATCCATAGCTGAGCAGACCTGAAATTTGCGAAACCCTCGCGAACCCAATTTTACTGTACTCATTTTGACGGACAATTTGTGTATGATAATGGTAATGTGCAGGATGGGTAGTTCATGTTAACTACCATGGACAAAAATCATCAATAATACCGAATAGCTGTTCGGTTACTATGGCTTGTTAAAACCTCCAGTGCCTCGTTGTATTTGAATGAAAGTACTCACAATGAGGAACTTGCACCCATCTGAAATTCTGTATGAAACCTTTTTTACTCTACCCTAACCACAAATCATTATCATATATGATAAAAATGTTGTTTTAATAATTAAAATCAATATCGATATCAAATATGGATAAACATCAACATCAAATAAATTAAAATCAATATCAAATATGGATAAAAATGTTGTTGTAATAATTGAAATAAAATTCGAAAATCGGAATGTAAAATATCAAATAAATTGAAGTCAATATCAAATGTGGATAAAAATGTAGTAAAATCGAATTTGAATATCGGGAGAAGGGCAAGCTGTGCGAAACGCTCTGTAATTGGTTGACGAGCGTGTGACGTCACAGTTCTCTAATCCCCGGGGGACAGGGCGATTTCCATGCTTCTCATCAACCAACAACTACATTCGTGTAACAATTTTCCTTTTCGTTATTTTCCGCGATGCTTCAACTTCTTCTACACAACAACAGTGACAACAAAGCATTACCTTACTGTATAACAAAAAGAAAATACCTCGAAGAAGAAGAAACAAAAACGAAGTTGGACGGATTGTGGATACAAAAATCAGAATGTTAGCGGTGCTATTCCTCCACATTTTGTTGATATTCCGAAAAAATTTCGTAAAAATATTGCATTGTGCTAAACTATGCCAGCTCAACTGCTAAATCGCCCGAAAAATGGTTCATTGTTGTACCACTGGCCAACAAACCTGGGAAAAGTGGTTCGACCTGATAAGGAGAAAAGGCCTATCACTCACCCGGAAATCTGTGTAAGTTTGCAGAGATCATCTTAATGTAAGGTAGGTATGAATATGTACTAATATAGGTACATGATGGTGATCAGATCTCCATCATACCTTTGCTTTTCATCGATGGATAAATTATTTGAGGTTGAATAAAACTAATCGTCAGTTTTGTTTCATTACCACGTACCTACCGAAGGTAGAAAATCTTTGTATGCAAAAATCAAAAAATTGTATCCTCCAAAATCACTAACCAACATCCTTTAGGTTTATTGTAGGTATTTAATTTTATAAAGTATAATGAATAATGAATGAAGCAGTATAATGAATGAAGCAGTATAATGAATGAAGCAGTATAATGAATTTTATAGAAAAAATACGAAGGTGTTCGGCAAGTAGGTGAAACGAACCAACTATTCGAAGATAGAAAGAATCTGTCAAGGTTAGTATCTTTTGAGGGTTTGTAACAGCAGTGTTGGGGAGTCCCTCACCTCCCCTTACTTTACTAACTTAGGTCAGGAATAGTTCGGAAATTGGTAACTAGTGAAATTAGGCTAGCCTGGGTATTGTGGCGAACTGATAGGCTAGGATAGAATACGCTTGTGGTACAATAATGTAGGTGAACGGTACCTACGAATTATGGTAATCACTGAGAAAAAGGTTCAACAAGAACTCGGTGCGTCATCTTCACTCTTTCATTTCGAAATTTCCAAGTTTTATTTTTGACATGAACTCGCACAGGCCAAATGAACTGAGAGGCCGTAAGCTGAAAGACGACGCCTCATATCCATCCTTCACTTCAGGTATTTTGTCCATTATTGGAATTATTATTGCATGAATATTGAGTACAGCACGAAAAGTTGAATGAACAGCACCAAGAAGTCGCGAAAACAAAACTAACGATTCAGTAACATGAAGTGCACAGAGGAAGTGGATGGTTGATCGAGACATAACGACATGAGACATGTGACGTCACGCTCTGGGATTGGGCGGAGTCAGCTGAAGTGGGCGTTTTGGCGGGGTCTCAGAAATTCAAATTTGATTTATTTTTTATAAAATCACTGGCGCGTCTGATACAAGTTTTTCTTTGGCTATTCGTCTTCAGATTCAGTCCCCTTTGGTTTCCGCAAGTAAAAAAGAAAAGAAAAAAAAGCAAGTTCCTCATTATGATTGATGAACCTGCGATGAAAGGCAATTAAGGAATGAAGATTATTGATTTTATTAACAACATATTATTGTGCGAATGTCAATACAAAAAGTAAGATACCATTTATGAACAAGTCGGACATTCTGAAAATGCATCAGCTGGTCATAATATTCTTTGCGATAGATGTTGAGAAGGCGTTAGTTAGTGGGCGCTGTAGTTAGTGCGGGACTGGATCCCGCATTTTTGCCGTCATTCCGCAGTTTTTAAGATTAATGGAAAAAAAGCCTCCGTTTTCCGTTGCAAATGTATTTTATACTGTAGTGAAATAAATATTGATTTTTAAATGCTCAAGTTTTGATCGAAAAATTAAGATAAATAATCATAAAAGTTTATTCACAGATGATTTATAAGTTATAGGTAAAGGTGGTAGGAAAACATGAACCCTCATTCAAACCCAAGGGTTTACACCCTTTTCACCAAAGTCGATTCTCTGTTATAATAGTACCTTGAGTTTGAGATGTATTTAATTATAATCATTACAAAGGAAAATTAAATAATAGACATATACTGCAAAGATCAATGAAAATATAGTTTTTTTAATAATGTTAGTTTCCATGTTGGTTAGTGTTAAGTTGCCTACTTCAGTGATCAGTGTTTCCCATATGTGCACTACCGAAATTTTACCCATTCTCCCCGAGTGTAGGATGAATTTTTCCCATTCATGGCAAGAATTGTTTCCTAAAACACTCCAGAAAAAGCATAATTAAGGTGAAATATGTACCTATTTAATTACAGCATTTCCTAGTTAGGTTTGTGCTGTCTATCTTCCAGAGGGGGGTGTAGGGGGGTGGAATAGAAATAAAAATAATATTTAAAAAATGCGATGGAACCAGCGAGATTATGCTGGATTCTGTCTATCAGTTCCGCATCTCAATCCCGTGCCTTATGTTGCGGATAGAATTTCCTATACCAAACGATAGCATTCAACAATAATTTCAGCATTTGACCGATTTTATTTTGGTTTATTATTCTGTGAATAGTACGCCTATGTATTCGCTCAGCAAAAAATTTTTATAATCCCCCCCCCCCCCCTTCGCAATTTTTTCTTTTACGTTTCAAGGTGCGTAGATTCCAAAAGCGCTGCAAAGTCCTTGTCGCATGCTATTGGACTTACCTACATAAATGCTGGCTTTTCATTTATTGTTTCTCGAAAACCTTTTTTAATATTTTTATATACACACATTATCTTTGCTCATTGATAGTGCCATTTAGTTGTTTTGTTTCACCTATTGATACTACTTCTAGTGCTATTATACAAATTTATGGTGATTTCAGACAATTTCCCAGGTATTTGACTCATAAAAAATGAATTATGATAGCTGAACCTTCGTTACAACCTCAATTATTCACTCTTTGGTCAAAATCAACTTCGTATTCGGTCCTTGCCCCAAAAAACGTGGAAAACGATACCTCACAAGCTCATGTTCAATAAAACCTCGAAAATCCCTATTTTTATACACATTTTTCACCCGTCCCCCGGTTGTATTCCGATCGGCTGCCGAGCTTCAGAGCACAACTAGGAGCCATATGTGGTCCCAAATGGGGACCCAAACTGTGTGCGGAAGAACGACGATTTTAGGACGGACGGACATGGCATTTTTGGAATCTACGCACCTTGAAACGTAAAAGAAATAATTTTGAGGGGATCTTATAAAAATTGTTTGCTGAGCGAATACATAGGTGGGTATTATTCACAGAATAGTAGGTATTATTATTCGCAGAATAATAAGTAGGTATTATTATTCACAGAATAATAAACCAAAATGCAATGTCAGTACGCCCTCCGCCCTATCATCCATATCTACTTCATTTTCCGTTTAAAAAATTAGTTCTTTCGGACACAAGCTCCATTTGGGTCCTAGCAGCGCTCCGAAGCTCGGCAGCCCGACCAAAATACAACGAGGGGTGTTACGGTGGAAAATGGGTGCAAAAGTAGGGGTTTTCGAGGGTTTTTGAGGTATTAGTGAACATGAGCTTGTGAGGTATCGTTTTCCATGTTTTTCTAGGGCGAGAAGACCGAATATGATGTTGATTTCGACCAAAGAGTGAAGATCTGAGGTTATAACGAATGTTCAGCTCGCAAAATTCATTTTTTATGAGTAAAAAACCTGGGAAATTGTCTGAAATCACCATAAATTTGTATAATAACGCTAGAAGTAGCATCAGCAGGTGAATCAAGACAGTTAAATGGCACAATCAATTATCAATGAGGATAATTTGTAAAAAAAATAGTAGCCTAATTCGTGTTTCTGAGAAACAATAAATGAACAGCCAACATTTCGGTAGGTAAGTCCAGTAGAATAATAAACCCATTTGACAAGGACTTTGCTGCGATTGTTACTATTTTATTGCTTCCGAGTCTGCGAAGCAGCGGAAGCCTTGTGTTCACTTTCGTGAGCCAAAAAATTTTTGTCTTCAGAAATCAAAATTTCCACTTGCATTTTGCGTTTCAAAGCCTACTGAACAAATTTGGTTCCGTGTCTGTCGGTCTGTGAGTCTGTGAGTCTGTGAGTCTGTGAGTCTGTGAGTCTGTCCGCATTTCCTTGTTACAGCCATAACTTCGACGATTTTGAATTGTTTCAGCTCAAATTTTGAGGGATGGTGCGGATAAGGCCCCTTGAGGTCCCATACAAATTTCAACATGATTGATCCAGCGGTACGCCCTGCGCATGCGCTAACGTTAAATTCAACAAACACGCATAACTTTCACAATTTTGATTCAATTTCGCTCAAATTTTCAAGGGTTGTTTGGACAAGGTCTAGTGAGTTCCAGTATGAATTTCAGCATGATCGGACCCTCGGTGCGCTCTGCGCATGCGCTGGCGTGAAATAGATTCAATTTCCTTGTTACAGCCGTAGTAACCAAAGATTTCACCCAATTTCAATGTAATTCTCAGGGATTAAGCGGGTAGGGCCCATTGAGGTCCCATATAAATTTCAACATGATAGAGCCAGCGGTTCGCCCTGCGCATGCGCTCTGTCTGTCTGTCTGTCCTTCTATGCACGGCCAAACGGCTCGACGGATATCGACCAAATTTGGCACGAATATCCAGTAGGCTCCCAAGTTGTGCAACGTCGCATTTTCAATTCCCTGACCATAGCGGAACTATGGTCGACCATGGTCAACTCCTGAATGGCTTGACGGATATCGACCAAATTTGGCACGAATATCCAGTAGGCTCCCAAGTTGTGCAACGTCGCATTTTTAATTTCCTGACCATAGCGGAACTATGGTCGACCATGGTCAACTTCGTTAATTGAAATGGTAACCCCTATTTTTTATCGCGTATTCGTAATCTACGTGAAATTCTATCTACGATCGACCCTTCGGACTACCCCCGCGGTCGACCATAGCGCATCCATGGGCCCCTCCATGGTCGAATCCCGAATTGCTCAACGGATATTGACCAAATTTGGCACGAATATCCAGTAGGCTCCCAAGTTGTGCAACGTCGCATTTTTAATTCCCTGACCATAGCGGAACTATGGTCGACCATGGTCAACTTCGTTAATTGAAATGGTAACCCCTATTTTTTATCGCGTATTCGTAATCTACGTGAAATTCCATCTACGATCGACCCTTCGGACTACCCCCGCGGTCGACCTTAGCGCATCCATGGGTCCCTCCATGGTCGAATCCCGAATTGCTCAACGGATATCGACCAAATTCGGCACCAATATCCGGTAGCCTCCCAAGTTGAACGTAGGCGCATTTTTAATTCCCTGACCATAGCGGAAATATGGTCGACCATGGTCAACTCCTGAATGGCTTGACGGATTTTGATAAAATTGGGCACAAATACCCGGTAGGGTATGGGATTTTTCCGTCGTTTGTTGGTTCCACGATACTGCGTACAGCGAATCTCGGATAGCGAGCGAAGTGAGCGGTCAGGCTAGTTATGTATAATGGACGTAATGTATTATGGAAGTCATGTTATGTATAATATGTATATTTCATGTAATGTTATGTAATGTTACGTTATGTAATGTAATGTTATGTAATATGTATTTTTTAACGTTATGTAATGTTATGTAATGTAATCTAATGTTATGTTATTTTGCTTCCGAGTCTGTTCTATTTTATAATGGGTCACTCTGATTGTGACGAGGAAGCTCCTGTGCCATCACCTTGGCAGTGTATTTTTACTTACGTAGGTATTCTTCTCCTAACATTCAGTTATAAAACTTTTGACGCTTTGTTTTATTTCATCTTTTCAACTTTACGTCGACCCCATCATTTTTTATTCGCCAAATTGAATTATTTGAACATCAATATTCTTAGTTATTCGTTGTACTGAACGCTATTTCGGTCCAGCGGATTTCAAGGGACGATCATGAAATGTCGTCCCCTCTTCGAAGTCTCGTCATTCGTTCTTATCGGTAATAAAAGGTTTCGGCGTTCCACCAACATTCTTGCTGGTAATTTTTTGCTAACAGCGAAGCGCCATGCCTTTTGCCTCAGGATACCGAAAACAATTTTGGAGAATCACTACAATTCAGCGGGAACACCTTGCAGGAGTTGATCAAGTTCGGATAAACGTTCAATAAAACGCTTCCCTTTTTGGTTTATTATTCTGTGAATAATACACCTATGTAATCGCTCAGCAAAAAATTTTTATAACACCCCCTCAAACTTTTTTCTTTTCCGTTTCAAGGTGTGTAGATTCAAAAAATGCAATGTCCGTCCGCCGTCCGCCGTACGCCGCACGCCGTACGCCGTCCGCCGTATCACGTGTACAGGCTTCATTTTCGATCTAAAAAAGTCGTTCTTTCGCACACATGCTCCATTTGGGCCCTAGTTGTGTCCCGAAACTTTTCAGCCCGATCGGAATATACCCAGGGGTGTTATGAGTGAAAATGTGTGTGAAAATAGGTACTTTTTGCGTTTTAGCAACATTTTGGTAACATGAGCTTTTGAGGTATCGTTTTCCATGTTTTTGGGGACGAGAAGATCGAATATGAAGTCGATTTTGGCCAAGGAGTGGAAAATTGAGGTTGTACCAGATGTTCAGCTCCCAAAATTGATTTTTTATGAGTCAAATACCTGCGAAATCACCATAGATGGTTTTCATGTACGGGGCTCACCGGGGTAATGCGAGCGCCGCTGCTCGAGAGTATGCTGAGAGGTACCCTAACCGCATTCGTCCAACTCCACCATCCATCCAACGTGCCTTCGACCGACTGCGGAGCAAGTTGGCATGATGACCGATCGTTCAGCAAATGTAAACTGGAAGCCATAATTGTTCTCTTGGGAGAGAGGGTGATGTATTGCAGGAATCGTCATGACTCTTGATTGAGCTGGTGAACGTTGTAGACAAACTGAATCGCACCTCCGAAAAGTGTTGACCATAGATCTTGTTGTTGCGTCCCAGTATCAAAATAGGTATGTATTTGGAGCAGAAAAACGGACGGAAAAAAGTCGAATTCTGGAGAATTTTCAAAATTTGCACTTTGGCCTCCTTTCTGACGCATTAAGTCTGCTAAAAAAATTTTGGTTTGACATCAGGGAGATAGGAAATTTTACGCTCTTTCTAACGGTATAATCAATTTTAATTTTATGTTTTATCCAAGGGGACTTATTGCCGTTTTAGTGGCTTAAGGTTGATATGCAGAAAAAAAATCTTAAATCGTCAAAAAGTCAGGAAAAATGTCGGCTAAAAAAATAAGTCTAGGTGGCACTTTCTGTCGGAAATGAGCTCTAGAATCGACTCTTGAAGTTTGTAAAATCTTAAGTGTGTTCACCCTTTATACTGCGTGACTGGTTATATGGTCATGGGCGTGTTTTAATATAGGTATTTTTTCACTCACTGCTTTTTCTTACTTGGGATGTCTGTTTTTAAATGCATATATATTATTTTTAATCAGCTGTAATAAGTGATCGCGAGGTCCAGTGCATCCAGTGTATTGGTGGACTAGTAAGCAATAAGTTGAGTTTTGACTGTGTTGTGGCCTACCTTTGACCCGAAATTATTTATTATATTCATCAACAAACACACGGGTTGGAATAATAGACTGTTATGTCAATAGGATTGGGAATGAGCAACAAAACCACTTCTTTCGCGAGGCTTTCGGCTAATTTCTGGCCCTCATCTGCATACCCAATAAAACAAAGTACTGGCTGGTCAGGTAGGTACCAAAAAAAGGTTTTTTGAAAGACGTATACAATCTCAACAACAATATGTGATTCAGTGGAGGCACGAGCTCATCAAATCAACCACAGTCAAAACCCAAATGTGCAATTGATTTTTAACCGACTTGAAAAAAGAGGTTCTCAATTCGACCTGTTTCTATGTTCTTTTGGTTTATTATTCTGTGAATAATACACCTATGTATTCGCTCAGCAAAAAATTTTTATAACACCCCCTCAAAATTTTTTCTTTTCCGTTTCAAGTGATTCAAAAAATTCAATGTCCGTCCGCCGTACGCCGTCCGCGTCCGCCGTCCGCCGTATCACGTGTACAGGCTTCATTTTTTGTCTAAAAAATTCGTTCTTTCGCACACATGCTCCATTTGGGCCCTATTTGTGTCCCGAAACTTTTCAGCCCGATCGGAATATACCCAGGGGTGTTATGAGTGAAAATGTGTGTAAAATTAGGTACTTTTTACGTTTTAGCAACATATTGGTAACATGAGCTTCTGAGATATCGTTTTCTATGTTTTTGGGGACGAGAGGACCGAATATGAAGTCGATTTTGACCAAAGAGTGGAAAATTGAGTTCTACCAAATGTTCAGCTCCCAGAATTGATTTTTTATGAGTGAAAAACCTGGGAAATCGTCTGAAATCACCATCAGTTTGTATAATAACACTAGAAAAAGTATCAACACGTGGATCAAGACGATTAAATGGTACTATCAATGATCAAAGATAATTTGAAAAAAAAAAAAAAAAAAAAAGGAGCGTACTGTGTTTTGGGGGCCAAAATTGGTGGAAACCACCAGAAATAGCTATTTAAATTATTTTATGAAAGAAACAATAAATAAACAGCCAACGTTTCTGTAGGTATGTCCAATAGAATAATAAACCCATGTGACAAGGACTTTGCAGCGTTTTTGTGTTTTAATAACATGTTAGTAACATGAGCTTTTGAGGTATCGTTTTCCATGTTTTTGGGGACGAGAAGACCGAATATGAAGTGGATTTTGACCAAAGAGTGGAAAATCGAGGTTCTACCAAATGTTCAGATCCCAAAATTGATTTTTTATGAGTCAAAAACCTGGAAAATCGTCTGAAATCACCATCAATTTGTATAATTACACTAGAAAAAGTGTCAACATGTGGATCAAGACGATTAAATGACACTACCAATAATCAAAGATAATATGAAAAAAAAAAAGGAGAGTACCTAATTCGTGTTTTGGGGGCCAAAATTGTGTATCAGAAATAGCTATTTCGGCCATTCCAATTATTTCACATGAAAGAAAGAGAATTGAACAGCCAAAATTTTCGTAGGTATATCCAGTAGAATAATAAACCCATGTGACAAGGACTTTGCAGCGTTTTTTTAAATGTTTGTCCAGCGATTATTCCGAAACTACTGAACCGATTTCGATGATGCTTTTGGTTTGTTATTGTGTGAATAATACACCTACGTATTCGCTCAGCAAAAAATTTTTATAACACCCCCTCAAACTTTTGGTTTATTATTCTCTGAATAATACACCTATGTAATCGCTCAGCAAAAAATTTTTATAACCCCCCCCCTCAAACTTTTTTCTTTCCCGTTTCAAGGTGCGTAGATTCAAAAAACGCTGCAAAGTCCTTGTCACATGGGTTTATTATTCTATTGGACATACCTACAGAAAGGTTGGCTGTTCATTAATTGTTTCATTCATGCGTAATAATCGAAATAGCTACTTCTGATGGTTTCCATTAATTTTGGCCCCCAAAACACAAATTAGGTACGCTCTTTTTTTTCTTTTTTTTTTTAAACTATCTTTGATCATTGGTAGTGCCATTTAATCGTCCTGAACCACGTCTTGACACTTTTTCCAGTGTTATTATACAAACTGATGGTGATTTCAGACGATTTCCCAGGTTTTTCACTCATAAAAAATCAATTCTGGGAGCTGAACATTTGGTAGAACTCAATTTTCCACTCTTTGGTCAAAATCGACTTCATATTCGGTCTTCTCGTCCCCAAAAACATAGAAAACGATATCTCAGAAGCTCATGTTACCAATATGTTGCTAAAACGTAAAAAGTACCTAATTTTACACACATTTTCACTCATAACACCCCTGGGTATATTCCGATCGGGCTGAAAAGTTTCGGGACACAACTAGGGCCCAAATGGAGCATGTGTGCGAAAGAACGATTTTTTTAGACCGAAAATGAAGCCTGTACACGTGATACGGCGGACGGCGTACGGCGGACGGACATTGCATTTTTGGAATCTATGCACCTTGAAACGTAAAAGAAAAAAGATTGAGGGGGTGTTATAAAAATTTTTTGCTGAGCGAATACATAGGTGTATTATTCACAGAATAATAAACCAAAATGCAATGTCCGTCCGCCGTACGCCGTACGCCGTCCGCCGTATCACGTGTACAGGCTTCATTTTAGGTCTAAAAAAATCGTTCTTTCGCACACATGCTCCATTTGGGCTCTAGTTGTGTCCCGAAACTTTTCAGCCCGATCGGAATTTACCCAGGGGTGTTATGAGTGAAAATGTGTGTAAAAATAGGTACTTTTTGCGTTTTAGCAACATGTTGGGAACATGAGCTTTTAAGGTATCGTTTTTCATGTTTTTGGGGACGAGAAGACCGAATATGAAGTCGATTTTGACCTAAGAATAGAAAACTGAGGTTCTACCAGATGTTCAGCTCCCGAAATTGATTTTTTATGAGTCAAAAACCTGGGAAATCGTCTGAAATCACCATCAATTTGTAGAATAACACTGGAAAAAGTGTCAACAGGTGGATCAAGACGATTAAATGGTACTATCAATGATCAGAGATAATTTATTTAAAAAAATTAAAAACAAAACGTATACCTTATTCGTATCTCTGTAGGTATGTCCAGTAGAATAATAAACCCATGTGACAAGGACTTTGCAGCGTTTTTTCTTTTCCGTTTCAAGGTGCGTAGATACCAAAAATGCAATGTCTGCCGTACGCCGTCCGCCGTATCACGTGTAACGGCTTCATTTTCGGTCTAAAAAATTCGTTCTTTCGCGCACATGCTCCATTTGGGCCCTAGTTGTGTCCCGAAACTTTTCCGCCCGCTCGGCATATACCCAGGGGTGTTATGAGTGAAAATGTGTGTAAAAATAGGTACTTTTTGCGTTTTAGCAACATGTTGGTAACATGAGCTTCTGAGATATCGTTTTCCATGTTTTTGGGGACGAGAAGACCGAATATGAAGTCGATTTTGTCCAAAGAGTGGAAAATTGAGTTCTACCAAATGTTCAGCTCCCATAATTGATTTTTTATGAGTGAAAAACTTGGGAAATCGTCTGAAATCACCATCAGTTTGTATAATAACACTGGAAAAAGTGTCAACACGTGGATCAAGACGATTAAATGGCACTACCAATAATCAAAGATAGTAAAAAAAAGGAGCGTACCTAATTTGTGTTTTAGGGGCCGAAATTAATGAAATTAATGGAAACCATCAGAAATAGCTATATCGAATATTACGCATGAAAGAAACAATAAATGAACAGCCAACATTTCTGTAGGTATGTCCAATAGAATAATAAACCCATGTGACAAGGACTTTGCAGCGTTTTTCAAATGAAAGAGGATCATGCCGGTCAACACCCCCTCAAAATTTTTTCTTTTCCGTTTCAAGGTGCGTAGATTCAAAAAATTCAATGTCCGTCCGCCGTACGCCGTCCGCGTCCGCCGTCCGCCGTATCACGTGTACAGGCTTCATTTTTTGTCTAAAAAATTCGTTCTTTCGCACACATGCTCCATTTGGGCCCTATTTGTGTCCCGAAACTTTTCAGCCCGATCGGAATATACCCAGGGGTGTTATGAGTGAAAATGTGTGTAAAATTAGGTACTTTTTACGTTTTAGCAACATATTGGTAACATGAGCTTCTGAGATATCGTTTTCTATGTTTTTGGGGACGAGAAGACCGAATATGAAGTCGATTTTGACCAAAGAGTGGAAAATTGAGTTCTACCAAATGTTCAGCTCCCAGAATTGATTTTTTATGAGTGAAAAACCTGGGAAATCGTCTGAAATCACCATCAGTTTGTATAATAACACTAGAAAAAGTATCAACACGTGGATCAAGACGATTAAATGGTACTATCAATGATCAAAGATAATTTGAAAAAAAAAAAAAAAAAAAAGGAGCGTACTGTGTTTTGGGGCCAAAATTGGTGGAAACCACCAGAAATAGCTATTTAAATTATTTTATGAAAGAAACAATAAATAAACAGCCAACGTTTCTGTAGGTATGTCCAATAGAATAATAAACCCATGTGACAAGGACTTTGCAGCGTTTTTGTGTTTTAATAACATGTTAGTAACATGAGCTTTTGAGGTATCGTTTTCCATGTTTTTGGGGACGAGAAGACCGAATATGAAGTGGATTTTGACCAAAGAGTGGAAAATCGAGGTTCTACCAAATGTTCAGATCCCAAAATTGATTTTTTATGAGTCAAAAACCTGGAAAATCGTCTGAAATCACCATCAATTTGTATAATTACACTAGAAAAAGTGTCAACATGTGGATCAAGACGATTAAATGACACTACCAATAATCAAAGATAATATGAAAAAAAAAAGGAGAGTACCTAATTCGTGTTTTGGGGGCCAAAATTGTGTATCAGAAATAGCTATTTCGGCCATTCCAATTATTTCACATGAAAGAAAGAGAATTGAACAGCCAAAATTTTCGTAGGTATATCCAGTAGAATAATAAACCCATGTGACAAGGACTTTGCAGCGTTTTTTTAAATGTTTGTCCAGCGATTATTCCGAAACTACTGAACCGATTTCGATGATGCTTTTGGTTTGTTATTGTGTGAATAATACACCTACGTATTCGCTCAGCAAAAAATTTTTATAACACCCCCTCAAACTTTTGGTTTATTATTCTCTGAATAATACACCTATGTAATCGCTCAGCAAAAAATTTTTATAACCCCCCCCCTCAAACTTTTTTCTTTCCCGTTTCAAGGTGCGTAGATTCAAAAAACGCTGCAAAGTCCTTGTCACATGGGTTTATTATTCTATTGGACATACCTACAGAAAGGTTGGCTGTTCATTAATTGTTTCATTCATGCGTAATAATCGAAATAGCTACTTCTGATGGTTTCCATTAATTTTGGCCCCCAAAACACAAATTAGGTACGCTCTTTTTTTTCTTTTTTTTTTTAAACTATCTTTGATCATTGGTAGTGCCATTTAATCGTCCTGAACCACGTCTTGACACTTTTTCCAGTGTTATTATACAAACTGATGGTGATTTCAGACGATTTCCCAGGTTTTTCACTCATAAAAAATCAATTCTGGGAGCTGAACATTTGGTAGAACTCAATTTTCCACTCTTTGGTCAAAATCGACTTCATATTCGGTCTTCTCGTCCCCAAAAACATAGAAAACGATATCTCAGAAGCTCATGTTACCAATATGTTGCTAAAACGTAAAAAGTACCTAATTTTACACACATTTTCACTCATAACACCCCTGGGTATATTCCGATCGGGCTGAAAAGTTTCGGGACACAACTAGGGCCCAAATGGAGCATGTGTGCGAAAGAACGATTTTTTTAGACCGAAAATGAAGCCTGTACACGTGATACGGCGGACGGCGTACGGCGGACGGCGGACGGCGTACGGCGGACGGCGGACGGACATTGCATTTTTGGAATCTATGCACCTTGAAACGTAAAAGAAAAAAGATTGAGGGGGTGTTATAAAAATTTTTTGCTGAGCGAATACATAGGTGTATTATTCACAGAATAATAAACCAAAATGCAATGTCCGTCCGCCGTACGCCGTACGCCGTCCGCCGTATCACGTGTACAGGCTTCATTTTAGGTCTAAAAAAATCGTTCTTTCGCACACATGCTCCATTTGGGCTCTAGTTGTGTCCCGAAACTTTTCAGCCCGATCGGAATTTACCCAGGGGTGTTATGAGTGAAAATGTGTGTAAAAATAGGTACTTTTTGCGTTTTAGCAACATGTTGGGAACATGAGCTTTTAAGGTATCGTTTTTCATGTTTTTGGGGACGAGAAGACCGAATATGAAGTCGATTTTGACCTAAGAATAGAAAACTGAGGTTCTACCAGATGTTCAGCTCCCGAAATTGATTTTTTATGAGTCAAAAACCTGGGAAATCGTCTGAAATCACCATCAATTTGTAGAATAACACTGGAAAAAGTGTCAACAGGTGGATCAAGACGATTAAATGGTACTATCAATGATCAGAGATAATTTATTTAAAAAAATTAAAAACAAAACGTATACCTTATTCGTATCTCTGTAGGTATGTCCAGTAGAATAATAAACCCATGTGACAAGGACTTTGCAGCGTTTTTTCTTTTCCGTTTCAAGGTGCGTAGATACCAAAAATGCAATGTCTGCCGTACGCCGTCCGCCGTATCACGTGTAACGGCTTCATTTTCGGTCTAAAAAATTCGTTCTTTCGCGCACATGCTCCATTTGGGCCCTAGTTGTGTCCCGAAACTTTTCCGCCCGCTCGGCATATACCCAGGGGTGTTATGAGTGAAAATGTGTGTAAAAATAGGTACTTTTTGCGTTTTAGCAACATGTTGGTAACATGAGCTTCTGAGATATCGTTTTCCATGTTTTTGGGGACGAGAAGACCGAATATGAAGTCGATTTTGTCCAAAGAGTGGAAAATTGAGTTCTACCAAATGTTCAGCTCCCATAATTGATTTTTTATGAGTGAAAAACTTGGGAAATCGTCTGAAATCACCATCAGTTTGTATAATAACACTGGAAAAAGTGTCAACACGTGGATCAAGACGATTAAATGGCACTACCAATAATCAAAGATAGTAAAAAAAAGGAGCGTACCTAATTTGTGTTTTAGGGGCCGAAATTAATGAAATTAATGGAAACCATCAGAAATAGCTATATCGAATATTACGCATGAAAGAAACAATAAATGAACAGCCAACATTTCTGTAGGTATGTCCAATAGAATAATAAACCCATGTGACAAGGACTTTGCAGCGTTTTTCAAATGAAAGAGGATCATGCCGGTGTCATCAGATGGGTCTTACTCATTTACAGCTTTTCAGCCAATGCAGAATAGATCGCTGTTTATGGGATTTGCCTTTTTACGGATATACAATATATGCTTCCGAGCATTTCTGGTCCTTGATGCCCCCGTTGTCGCCTTTCTGGCACCTCAAAGGCCCTTAGATATAGGAAGAACCCAAATTTTAGTTAATATTAATCAAAAGCTATAATAAAAGCAAATTATTGGCTTTTCAGGCACCTATCTGAAGTGTTTTTTGAAATATTAACAACTAAACATAGTAGGAAACGAGATGTTTTATTTTATTTTTTTCCCTGCTCTAAAATTCTAATTTCTTTAAGTTAGTGAATCCAATTTCAGTTTCGATGTATTAGTTTTGGTGATTTTTTTTTTTTATCAACTCCTGATCTCCGGACAATTTCCTTAAATTTTGGAGATCAGTATATTGCCATGTTTTGTTTTGTTCCTCTTTGCAGGATATTATGATGATTTTGTTTTCTAATTTTGCAATGAAGTATCAAATACTTCGATTTTTTGTAATATTATGCTCATTATGTGAATAAATGGCTTTAAAAAATTGAAAAAAAAAACTCACTCAGATGTGATTCATTGGAGATACGAAACATCCGCAGTCAAAACCGAAATGTGCAACGCTAGATTTACACTGGAAGATGGCTGTAAATCTGTCGAAAACTTGGTCGAAGATTTGAAAGTTTTTGTTAGACGTCATCCTCAGTTCTGTTGTCATATGTCTCTGGAAAGTAGGTAAAATCTCTTTGGCAGTATGAGTATGAGACTGTACGTATTGTTATTGTAACGTTTCTGAAGGGGATTTGCAGTATAACGTGCCCCGCGATTGCAGTGAATAGAATATGAAGTCTGCCCTAGAATGGCATGTATTGAGGTAGGACAGCTGCCCTGGTGTCGATCCGTTCCAATTTTCACGTTCATTCTCCGTTCACTCGACATAGGTACATAGATGTATTGGGCTAGGGGTGTTGTGAACATTACGCGAGGCATCACGTTGGCTTCGAGCTGGCTGGTGGAACCTTGCGTAACGACTGCGACTGCTTTCTGACGTCTCCAACTTGAGCGGGTTTTTTCCTTCCTACGTGTAACTCGATTTTTCAGAGAGTGCTTTGCCTTATCCACTTGGTGACTCAATGTCGTAAGCATCAACTTCCGATTTTGTTCAGAAACATTATTCTACTTCTGACGACTTCGTAGCACTATCAATTAGCGCGTTCTTGTTTCTTTGCTAATTATGGGAGTAATATCCTCGAATGAGTTTTTTCAATTATTGGCGGAAACGAGTAGTATTCAGGAAGATGAACTGGTAAATAGTAAAATTTATAGTTCTCCGTTGTGCAGTCCGCAGAAAAAAATTAAAACAAATTCACGATGGTGGGTTAATTCGATTAATTCCGGGAGGGATATCTATGGCGCATTCACACATTTGTTTCTGGACTTGGATCCTTTCAAGTTTTATAATTTTTTTTCGAATGGGATATGAAAGTTTTGTGACGTTTAATGGCTTGGTTAGGGAGGAAATTGAAAAGCAAAACACTTATCGTAAGGCCATACAACCAGAGCATCGGCTTACAATATATTTAAGGTAATAAGTAAAACAAACATTACTATTAATGTACATGATTATTTTTTAAACACACACACTGTCACAAAGCACCAATAGAGAAGAAACCAATTGAATCAATTTCAATATAAATTATTTCATTTCTAAATATTATAATTATATGTCAGTACTACCCCACCAGAAACAACCCTGTTGTTAAAGTTTACCTGCCAACAAAACCTCCTCCGCAAAATGTTTGCTCGCCGAAGTAGCATGCTGGGTGCTTCGCACCTCGCTCTTGGATGTGCATCGGTACAGAAACCTGTTCCTTCTCCCTCTTTTGGATGTGTGTATAGAAACGTGTTCCTTCCCCCAAACCTTGAAATTCTTTTAACGGTGTTTGGTGGTGGGGCTTTTCGCCTGCCGGGCAAGCTGAATTTGGAATATTATGTACATGTTTGAAGGTAAATCCCCCCCCCCCCCCCCATTTTCCGCTGTTTTTTTCCCGATAATATTCAATTGAAAAGCGCTATATTCCAGAAACAGTCAGAGATACGACAAAAAATGTATATAGTCGGTTTCGTAGGAAATTTTTTTTTCTCTCTTTCATTGTATTGGGGGTTTTGCGATAAAATCAACCGTTCTGATGTATTGGCAAAAAAATATACCTAAAATCCTAGATGTTGGCCGGTTCCCGACCCCACCCCCCACCTCGGGATTTTTTATATCATTGAATAGGAAGGTCTAATGAATGTAACAGTTCCAGCAATAATTAGAACTACCTATACGATTTAACGTTTCTTTCCCCCTAAGTCACTGTGCTACAGCTACTTAGTAACTCACGTTACTACGTATGCGTATTATTTCACTCTTGAAAATAAAAATGAGAAAAATCAGTACCTAACTAACCACTTGCTAGAATGAAAGGCGCTGTCATGTGGCTTCACGTGGATACCAACCAACTCCCTTTGGGGCTACACAGGCTGTCCGACGTAGACGGCATACGCGGACGAGCGACGCCGACGCGACTGGCGGTGCGGGCAGACGAATCATGCGATCAAACTATGCAGAGTAGTGGAAGTCTCCCACATGCCGTCCGCGTTCTCCGCGACTTTCGTTCGCCCGTTCAGGTTTGATTTTCAAGCCATCTTGATTTCGCCGCCCGGCATACGCGCGAACTGCGCGATTGCTTTTGTTACGGTTCCGTTAGTTAAGGTTTTTGTCGAAGTTCTCTTTTTTTATTTAAAAAAAAAATAAATATATATGGAAGTTTGATGGGAGGAGTGCAAAAACGAAAGGTGCTATGGCTGAAATCTTCATTCGAATGTATAAATTATTATTTATTATGTATAAGTTATTCTAGGACCTAAGGCAAGCGTTGTGTCCTTATTACGCGTTTGTGTGCCCCTTGAAGTTCCTACCTATCTCAGTCTGTCAGGTGACCGTGACGCATGTTAGCTGTTAAGTAGGTACACTCAGTGGTGGATTCAGAAATTATTTCTTGGGGTTGAGGCTGTAGCCTGTCACCTGCCCTGTCGAAGTAAGGAGAAGGGCGTGCTTTCAAAGGGAAATACGTTTTTTTTGTCTATTTTCCTCTATCCTCTTTTAAAAGAAGTAATGGTAGAACGTAAAAGGTAGACATTTTGTTATGGTGCCGTTATTATGTTGTATTAAACAGTCACACATTGTGTACCTGAACGTATGGCGTACATATTTTATTTTTTTGAATTTCCATAGCCTGTCGTAAATCGAAGGTGATTACTCGGGATCCTAACGGTCGTGTCACGCATCTGCTAAGTCATACAGATGACAGATGAGACGGCTGGAAACCGTTTACTGCCAAAATGGCCTAAAATACTCTCTCAGCCACCGTTACAACTGAGTTATTGTTTCGTTCGGGCTGCTAGTTGACCCAATTTCCTTCTAAATAGCTTTGAACAGCTGTGACCTACAGCGATTATTGATCCCTCTATATCGCCGTGATTTGATTGTTATTCATCATTCACTACTTGGCTCTGAGGCTGGTAAAAAAAAACCCACAGCACTCAATCAGTCCGACCCCTAACAACAAGTTTTTCAGCCCTAGCAATTTTCATGTTCAGTTCCAGACAGATTTCTATTATACATTTTACTCTGCCGTCCTTTTGCAGATGAATGGGAAATCATCATCATAACCTTCCATATCCTGTCATCGCTTAGATGCGTCCATCACCCCATAGCCCGTCACTAGAAAAAATTTTTCCCAATGGTTTTCAAGAACCGATGAACTTCCTGAGTTGCTCATGTTTTCTTCAGGTTATTCTGCACCTGGAAAATGTTGACTAAATATTTGCGTTACCGAACGTTGCTTATTATCGTTTGCAGTGTATTACCAGAATCTTTGTTGTTGACGTGTTACTGTCATAATATCAACACGGAAAATCAGAAATTCCGTGCGTTATTGACAAGCTTATTCTAGATATTCTTCTGGTTTGATGTTGTTGTGCATCCAACCACCGTGTTGTTGTTGAAAAGGGGGTGGATGTGTGAACGCTGTCACTTGGTTGTTGGGATTGGGGCGGCGACTGCGGTCCCTCTAACATCCTTCGTCCCAGTCTATGGCGGTGAGGCAATGGGCATCCATGACCGAAATGATGGGATTAAATCCTGAGATTTCTGTAAAAACCGCTGATCATGCGAACTAAATCATTCGCGACGAAATCGTGGAAACCCATTTCAAAGAAAAACGGAGTTATTGAAAAAAATAGTATATTTCCACTAATACACGAAAAAACGCGAAAAAAAACTGGTAACAGTGTTTCTCGCGTTTTTTCGTGTATTAGAGGTAATTAATATTTTTTTCCAAAAACTTCGTTTTGGTTTATTATTCTGTGAATAATACACCTATGTATTCGCTCAGCAAAAAATTTTTATAACACCCCCTCAAAGATAGATCCAAAAACGCTGCAAAGTCCTTGTCACATGGGTTTATTATTCTATTGGACATACCTACAGAAATTTTGGCTGTTCATTTATTGTTTCTTTCATGTGAAATAATTAAAATAGCTATTTCTGATGTTTTCCAACAATTTTGGCTCCTGAAACACGAATTGGGTACGCTCTTTTTTTTCCCTTCAAAGTATCTTTGATCATTGATAGTGCCAATTAATCGTCTTGATCCACGTGTTAACACTTTTTCTAGTATCATTATACAAATTGATGGTGATTTTAGACGATTTCCTAGGTTTTTGACTCATAAAAAATCAATTTTGGGAGCTGAACATTTGGTAGAACCTCAATTTTCCACTCTTTGGTCAAAATCGACTTCATATTCGGTCTTCTCGTCCCCAAAAACACGGAAAACGATACCTCAAAAGCTCATGTTACTAACATGTTACTAAAGCACAAAAAGTACCTATTTTTATACACATTATCACTCGTAACACCCCTGGGTATATTCCGATCGGGCTGCAAAGTTTCGGGACACAACTAGGGCCTAAATGGAGCATGTGTGCGAAAGAAAGACTTTTTTAGGCCGAAAATGAAGCCGGTACACGTGATACGGCGGACGTCACCTTGAAACGGGACAAAAAAACTTGAGGGGGTGTTATAAAAATTTTTTGCTGAGCGAATACATAGGTTTATAGGTTTATTATTCACAGAATAATAAACCAAAATGCAATGTCCGTCCGCCGTATCACGTGTACCGGCTTCATTTTAGTTCTAAAAAAGTCGTTCTTTCGCAAACATGCTCCATTTGGGCCCTAGTTGTGTCCCGAAACTTTGCATCCCGATCGGAATATAACCAGGGCTGTTATGAGTGAAAATGTGTATAAAACATGTTAGTAACATGAGTTTTTGAGGTATCGTTTTCCATGTTTTTTCGCGACGAGAAGACAGAATATGAAGTCGATTTTGACCAAAGAGTGGAAAATTGAGGTTCTACCAAATGTTCAGCTCCCAAAATTGATTTTTTTTTTAGTCAAAAACCTGGGAAATAGTCTGAAATCACCATAAATTTGTATAATAACACTAGAAAAAGTGGATCAAGACGATTAAATGGCACTACCAATGATCAAAGGTAATTTGAAAAAAAAGGAGCGTACCTAATTCGTGTTTTGGGGGCTAATATTGGTAGAAACCATCATAAATAGCTATTTCAATTATTTCACATTAAAGAAACAATAAATGAACAGCTAACATAATAGTAGGTGTGTCCAATAGAATAATAAACTCATGTGACAAGGACTTTGCAGCGCCTTTCTTTTTTTCCGCTGATCATCTCTGCAGCGTCGGCAGGGCAGTGGTTCGTGGTTCACTAATAATCGATAAAAATGGCAAAATATCATAGAAATATTTATAAATTTGCGATTACAATCACTGTTTTGTATAGTTGTGTGTGGCAACATTGGCGGGTACATAGACCGACTGACAGACACGAACCAGATTTGTTCACAGTGATCTAAAGAGCAAAACGCGAGCGGAAATCTTGATTTTGGAAAACAAGCATTTTTTCGACTCTTGCATGAATACAATGGTTCCCTACCTTCGATTGTGTGGAAGCACAACTGGTGTTTGTTTGGCTTCAGCTTCCTTACCCCTCAGTTGGAGCTGCAGTCGTTTTTGAGGAAAGCTTTGTAAAAACGCTGCAAAGTCCTTGTCACATGGGTTTATTATTCTACTGGACATACGTACAGAAATGTTGGCTGTTCATTTATTGTATATTTCATGTAAAATAATTGAAATAGCTATTTCTGGTGGTTTCCACCAATTTTGGCCCCCAAAACTTGAATTAGGTACGCTCCTTTTTTTTTCAAATTATCTTTGATCATTGATAGTGCCATTTAATCGTCTTGATCCACGTTTTGACACTTTTCCTAGTTATTCTACAAATTGATGGTGATTTCAGACGATTTCCCAGGTTTTTGACTCATAAAAAATCAATTTTGGGAGCTGAACATCTGGTACAACCTCAAATTTCCACTCCTTGGTCAAAATCGACTTCATATTCGGTCTTCTCGTCCCCAAAAACATGGAAATCGATAACTCAAAAGCTCATTTTGCTAATATGTTACTAAAACACAAAAAGTACCTATTTTTATACACATTTTCACTCATAACACCCCTGTGTATATTCCGATCGGGCTGACAAGTTTAGGGACACAACTAGGGCCCAAATGGAGCATGTGTGCGAAAGAACGACTTTTTTAGACCGAAAATGAAGCCTGTACACGTGATACGGCGTACGGCGGACGGACATTGCATTTTTGGAATCTACGCACCTTGAAACGGAAAAGAAAAAATTTTGAGGGGGTGTTATAAAATTTTTTTGCTGAGCGAATACATAAGTGTATTATTCACAGAATAATAAACCAAAAGGTGGAATACTGTGATGTTACAGCCACTTCCGCGGCATTGGTGGGTGCTGAACTTCTTTCGTGGTGATGACCCCACTCCACCCCTCACTCACCTATTGTACATTCGATTTGGAAAGGCAGGCGCGTCTGAACTGCTAAGCACTCTTGAAAAAGGACGCTATTTATACGAACGTTAAGAATAATAAACAGTTGCCAAAAATGACTGCAAGGTCGTCGGCGCCTGAAATGGACGTGACGAGTCAGTACTTTGGTAAGAATGTGGAAGTTGACGAATCACGTTTGTGCAGGTGTTCAGTGTCTGAGATGAACAACAGAAAATTATTGTTCTCAATAAGGAAAAGAAAAAGTGAGGGGAAGTCAAGACATGGATAGAATCGTCGTCATGATGGCTTCCAGTCATTTGGTTTCGTTCATTAGTGTATACTCGATTGTGATAAGTTTAATATTTTATGAACTTCCAAAGAAAGATACAATTCGTCTTGTATCTATCATGATACATATATATGATTATCATGAATGATTGCAGCTGCATGTCAGGTTGTGTTTTGTTGAAGTTCCCCGAAAGGTAAAGAATCTTTGTTCTTGGATGTGCGTTGCATTCGCGTGACCAAGCCTCATGCGACTGGAAATGCTGGTGAAAAAGCAGTGTCGGCGAAAATCCTCCACAAAGGACGACGAGCGTGACCACTTGCCATTCTTGAATCATGTGCAGTCTGAACCCTAAAATATATGTAGTTAGAATCAGGGATGCTGTTGCTGATGCCCTCGTCCTGCTTGAATCATGGATTTGTAAACTACTTGGTACAACTATTTAATATACTCCTATTAGAAGTACACAAGTTTACTAGATAGTCGGTGTATTGAGGGGATGTAGCTGCGGTTTATTTGGATAATTTAATTTTATTCCCTTGTGTACTTCCGATTGGTTTAGAATTTAAAGACGTTAGAAGAAAGTTATGAAGAAGGCTTTCTGGTCAACGATCGAAAGCGATACATCACTCACAGGACATCGAAATGGTACCACATGGTACATAAATCATAAATGGTAGTATGTATTACAAAAGTTACCGTCCGATTTAGATGAAAGTAACATCCGGACATACAGACCGACAGATAGGCGCGGAACCAGATTTGCTCAGAATGGTCCAAAACTCAAAATGCCAGTGGAAATTTCGATTTTGGATGGCAAAAATTGTACAATACTAATCTTTACATTTCGACTTATATTATTTAAAAAAAGGGAATTAGCATAGGTGCTGTTCAGCAGTTGAATTGCATGAAAAGGCATAGATATTCAGTCATGCAGCATATGAACATGAAGAAAGAAAAATACACATTTTATTAAAAGATCGTAGATAGGTACCGTTAATTTTAATTTCAAGATACATTCAGTTTTATGATCAATTTATACCTAACTGTTAATGCAGTGCGGTAATAGACAATTGTTATGCGTCGGTTGGGTTGAAGCGAGTCGGTATGATATGAAAATGATGAAGTCGGAATGGATTAGTATTATTTTTATTACATAACTGCTGACTCGTTTTAGTGTAGTTTGGTAATAATTAGTTGTATGGGTAGTCATCTTTACGTCTCTTCAGTCAATATTTTCCTTAAATTCAGTTCCCAGTTCGGCACCAAATCTCGGATCAGTGCATTCTGATCCAATGTATCTGACCAATGGTAGTAGGTAGTGGAGTTTGAACTCCTCTTCCACCGCAGATGTATCAATTCCAACCACCCAGCACCTTCCCAGTTCCAGTTCGTCCGTTGCTGGGAGTAATGCCTCATTCTCCTCATCAAGCGTTCGTGTTCTATCCCGCCGAAAGTTAGGGACGGTTTCACGATTTACTGCACTGAATTTTTTACACATGAAGGAGCACTTCACATCCAGATTTTATACAGGAACGAGATCTTCCGCAATTCCTCTAAGGGGAGCATTAATACACGTGCAGTATTTATTCGTGCTGGATCCTGGCTCATTTCAACGGACCGTGATTGGTTATGGATCATTCCTTTCTTCAGGACGTTTTGGAATGCCCATCCAAGTCTTGAGTCGATTCACCACGTGGTTTCATGCTCCCTTAAGATGGGTTTCATTCATTGTATGTACTTTGTTTTCCCTTTTGTAACTTTTCCACTTCTCACATTAAAAGTAGGTAGGTACCTACCTACATGTAATCTACATTAGTAAAATCGTAATTCTGTTTGTCTGGAAATTGATAAGAATCATGGAAATGAGCGTTTGTTTACTACTTCTTACCAATTCAAGACGATTGCGCCATTATCTAAATTATTCGCTGCAGGAAAGGAAAGAGGTAGGACCCCTCTCTTTCGCTGCTATTCCTATATCTACCCCTGGTTCTCACCAGGATTGATACGTATTTATTTTAGGGGAGCTATATAGGTACGTCGGGTGTTTTAAGGGAGTCTGTCGTGGCCTCGTGAAAATGGCATAACACTGTTTTTTTGGTTATAACCTCTTGAAAACTCCAGCATTGAGGAAATTCGGAAAGTGAGGTGTTTATTGAATTCAGTATTTGATGCTCCATAAGTTGCATGATTAACTTATTTTGATTGGCGACGTTGCGAAGATAGAGAAGCTTTAAAATGGGCATCGCAACGTTTTCCGCTAAGTTGCTAAAAATTGGGAGTTGCACACATACTGATGAACTGGATTTGGAGTTTACTAGCGTGGATTTGACGTCGAATAATTATATTTGATAGTTTGGTGAAATTTCGCTAGGATGTGTGATTTGGGTAGTATACGAAAAACCAATTTCGTGGTTTTAGGCCATAGAAAAATTAGCCTGGAGATATTTCGGTGTGCAAAACTTGATTTCTATTCTTTCCAACCGTACCTACCAGTTGAAACAATAAAACCTTTTGCAAGCTGAACTTACAATGGGGAATGGAAGTATTGGACGTCAATTGTATTATTCTTTCAAATTGTAGGTCTAGCGGAGTGCTTCCCAAAAAGTTGCTGTATAGGGTCGGAAATTAGCAGAAGTGGACGAAAAAGGGGAAGGGAAAAAGCGACGTCATCTGGTATGTAGTGCCCTTGGGACCCCAGTGAGAGGGAGATACATACCAGATGACCTCACACGTTTTTCCCTTAGTTTATTCACGCCGAACTACTCGGATTTCGGAGCTGAAAATTGGGACACAGGGGTTTTCGAGAGTGCTGAATCCGATTCTGAGGTCAAAAGCAGGAAATTCCAATCCACCCCCATTCCTCGTTTCACTGAACTAGATCGCTATCAATATTCATTAGTTACACCTGTTCCTCTGAGTTCACCTTAAATAGTATTCAGTGTTATTTGGCTTCATTACTTTATATAGTGACGTACACTCTGGTGCTTTGAGGACATTGATGTTAGGCAGTACGTCATTACAAACTCATGGAGAACTATCTCTGCTGATGTAATGGGTGATACAGTGACCATTTTTATCAGGTCATTCATTGCATTTGGTTGCATGTGCTTCGATTGGCAGGTGATGGCTATCATCGGAATTTCACAACAATACTCCGCCCGACCCCATACAAAAGTTCGATTGCTATTATCAGGCAGTTCTGGATTATGTTGGAAAAAACGGGCATTGCACAATTCGACGGGAGCCACGCACGATTTTGTACCCGACAGATCACACCGAGAATCCAAACAAAGGGAGCAAGCGCGGCGCCGGATAACGTGATCGCATTTGCCACGGACGGGGTTTCTTTGTCAGTTACCTGCAAACTGAGTATGTGGGTAGGTTTTGAGTGATCATAACAATCGGTGGACACAGGTATCTACCTATAATAATTTGTTTCAAATGTGTTGATCGAACTCTGGTCAAAGCTATGACAGTATCCATGAAAACGCTTACAAGGAATCCTTGTGATCACTTTTGGGAGATAGTCAGTTGTTGTCCTAAATCGATATTGTTGTTTTCCTAAATCGACATTTCCATTCGCGTTTTTCGTTGTAGTAATTTCTAAACAAATTTAGTTCCGTACCCGCGAATCCTTGCAATGCGCATAAAAGTATCCCAAAAAATGGTCGTAATATGTTTGGTGTAGAAAGGGAAAAACAGAATATTGAATCCAATTTTCAAGCACCATAACCAAAACTGGTTTATTAAACTAAATAGTAATAAGGCCAACTGCCTATCAGAGAGCTCTCCAAGAAGAAATTGTTATTATTTTCCAAGTGACAATAAGTTCATTAGAACTATTTATAAACCAAAACAATCCTTCCACAAACAATGGTTTATCTTTGGAAGGTAAAGTCTCTGAAATTATAGGTAGTGATGATGTGTGACGATGTGGGTTTTCAACTTCTGGGGTTGTAATCCACATGGATGCTCCAGTGCGTTGGCCAAACGGAAAAATATGCTTGGTTACTAACCACCTCAGCACAGTAGAAATGAGGGTCTTTCCTGGAGTGAACTGACTTCGGGTACACTAGTGGATGCACTAGTGGCCACTAGATTCAAATCACTGTTCGAGCCCGAGCCAGAAACAAAACACTTGAGAATGGCGAGGAGAACTAGGCTCAGCAAAAGCTGGGTTGTTACTGACTGAAGCTGAGCAGGCGCGGAAGAAGATCTCAGTGGGAATGACTTGGGAGAGAGTTGTTGCAGGTGATAAGGTGACCAGGGCTGTTGTTGCAGGTTGACCTGTGACACCTTCACTTTAATCTTAACCTCCAGATAAATGAATCAGATGACAATGAAAGGCTTCTTCAGGATCCACATTATAACTGAACACAATAATTGATTGGAAGATAGGTACATATACATCGGTTTGGTAAGTGAAATTTAGCATTAGATTCATTAGTAGTTAATTTAGATTTTTATTAGTTTTAAATTCCTGATCAGTATTAGTCTTAGTAATAGTATGGTAAGTATTTTGTGGAAAATTAGGCAGGTATGGTGAGTAGATTTTATAATTTTATGTTTTTATTCATAAACTTCTTCTTCTGGTGTGAGGTGGCCAAAACATTCCGCCTACCAAAATTTGGCTCAAATTTTCAGGGTTCCTCGTTGGTTGGACCTTCAATGGGAGCAGTGGCACCAGCTTGACTACAGGCCTGGTAAGTATGGTGGATGGTGTGCGTATTGTGACAACTTTCACAGTTCCGTCCTTTCCTTGATGGGTGTCGATCACCCTCCCCAGTAACCAGTCCAGTGGCTGTGTAGGCGGATTCCTGAGCAGCACAAGGTCATGGACCTGGATGTTGTAAGATGGTTTTGTCTACTTCACACGCTGCTGCAGGGTGCACAGATATTCTTGCCTCCATCGTTTCCATACATGCTGAGACATACGTTGCACCAGCTGCCACCTTGAGAGAAGTAACTCCCTGGTGCCCAGAAGAGTGGGGTCAGGGGGTAGGAGGAGATGGTCGCCTATTAGGAAGTAGCCGGGTGACAGGAACTCCACTTCGTCTGGGCTTGATGAGAGCGACAGTGAGCGGTGTGTGTGACGGTATATGGGAATCCCGTCCATATTGGATCCTTGCTCTTCCCGATCTTTTTGACACGCTGCTGAAGGGGTGGTCGATTCGCGAAAACGAATCGTCAACTCCTGGAGGCATTGCGTTATAATCAAACCAGTGTCTCCGGGGGCAGCTGTCACACTGACTCCTTACCTTTCTTGAGAATGGAGAGGAGGTATGGGGGGCGAAATTAAACGCCTCATCCATTGCATGGTAGCAGAGCGTGGTTGGTGGGTACGTGCTGGATTTATCCTCGGTACCCCCTCCACTTTATATTTTTGAGAGCTTCCCCAGAAGGAAGAGCTCTGAGGTTTTCCAGAAGGAATCCTGTTTTTAACATCCTAGTTTTTAAAAATACTTTGTTTTATGAATATGCACTTCGGCCATTCAATTTTCTTTTAAAGCTCTAAATTTTTCCCTTTACTATTCCTCATCAAGTCGAGCTATTATTCTTAAGGCGCTCAATGCCTGGCGTTCAATGCCACCCAATTGTATTTTTTGTCTCTTGTATTCCAGTTGTTCCATCTTATGATGGGGGTTAGTCACCCAGAGGTTGTTCAGATGAACTTTCCTGGACCAGAACCTCTGACAACTACTTTTCTCCTTCTTTTTATTTCCTTTTTCTGGCCCGGGAGTTTAGTATCGCCTGGACCTGGGTGAACAAGGTTGTCAGCTGTTCGAATATGTCAGTGGTACATCTCCCACGTTTTTGGTGATAGTGATTTTGGCGGATTTAATCCCCGCCCCCATAATGGCGGTGAATTAAATTAAGTTCCATTTTACTCCCTGTGTGGTGCTCAGTCGTTTGATGGCTTCCTTGGTGGTGTCTTCACTGAACCAGTTGGCAAGCTGTTTCAGTTTGTTGGAGGCTCCAGTAAAATCCGTGCCACAGTCACTATACATTTGTTCCTTGAAGCCATTTCTAGAAACAAGCGGTTGAATGAGGCCAGGAAAGCATCTGTCGAGAGGCTGGTAGCAGCCTCTAAATGGAGCGCTTTTGTCACCATGCATATGTAAAGGCGCATGTACACCTTGGAGAGGGAAGACTTCCTTTGGAGAGAGAATCGCATGTAGTAGGGTCCAGCAATGTCAATGCCGACATTTAGAAAGGCGCTCCCCCCCCCCCCCCCCCTTCAAGCCGATATTTGGGTAAATCACCCATTTGAGGCATGAGCTTGAGAGTTTCGGCCTTTGCGCTCTAGCACCGAAGACACAGGAAATTGCGGTGTCAGATCACCTTGTGCAAGGAGGGCACCCAAAAACGGAGCTGCACCAAAGCTTGCAGGAGTCCTCTTCATGGATGGAGGTGTATGTGGTGATAGTGGTCCACTAACAGGTTGGTGAAATGACACCTGGGAAGTAATACTGGGTGTTTTTGGGCGTATGGAATACTGGCGTGAGGAATCAAGTCGCATAAAATTTCTTTCAGCTCAATACCAGAAGTTGAAATGCTGGGGGAACCTCGGTGCAATGCTCTAAGACTACAATGAACCCTTCCCTTAGCACCCTTGGAGTCCGAACGACCAATGGCTCCAATTGACTTTGGCACTGGAAGAGAGGTCAAACCGAGCTTCCTCACAAAGCACTGAGTGATAAAGGAGAACTGGCTGCCGCCGCCTGTTCATCATATAAGTCTATCAACTCATTGCCCAATGCCTCAAAAGATTCATAGTTCTTATCCTGAGTTCGAAATTGACCCATGAATAGAGGTATATATTGACACAGCCAGCCTGCTGCTATCCTTGCAAGAGGCTATAAGAGTTGCGAAAGCAGACAGCTTACGCCTGAGAGAGGAAAAACTGCGTCCAAAATCGGATGACATGACTAGAGGTTGCTAGGAACTATTATATACCTACTTACGTGAGGCCAATAAATAAATTTGATAAAAAATATAAATTTGTGGAGTATGTATAATATTTTAAAGGAAAAGGAATAGAAATTTATAGAAAAATATAAAGGTGTCTATGAAAATAGAGTTTTATGAAATGTATAGGAATTTACAAAAACAGAATTCTATGCAAAAATAAATATCTATAAAACTGAGCAGCAACCTAATTCAGGTACTGTGTGAGTCAGACAGCACTAAACTGCATTAAGATTGATGAATAATATTGTTTAAGCTAGTATACTAGGTATCAAAGTAAACAAGCAACAACAAAAGGGAATACAATTTTCCAATGCAAAAAAATAGGTACCTAGATATTAATGAGTAATAAGATATTTAAATAGGTTAACAGACCCCCACAAATATTGGCAAACATTTTAAAATAGACAAAAATAAAACTGCGGACTGTATAATGGTATTATTATGAGACTAGAGTGTACAAGGCACACTATAATTGAAGCTAAATTCAAAATAATTGTGGCTCTATGGACCAAATGTTTGGTGTAGAAAGAGAAAAACAGAATATTGAATCCAGTTTACCTTCCACATTTGAGACCATTGTTTTGGCCACCTCACACCAAAACTCAAGTTATGAATAAAAACGTAAAATGATAAAACCTACTTACGATACCTGCCTAATTAAACCAAAAAATACTTACCATACTATTACTAAAACTAATACTAATCAGGAATTTAAAATTAATAAAAATCTAAATTAACTACTAATGAATCTAATGCTAAATGTCACTTACCAAACCAATGTATATGTACCTATCTTCCAATCAATTATTTTGTTCAGTTATAATGTGGATCCTGAAGAAGCCTTTCATTTTCATTTTATTTATCTGTCTGGGGGGTTAAGATTAAAGTGAAGGTGTCACAGGTCAACCTGCAACAACAGCCCTGGTCACCTTATCACCTGCATCAGGTCTCTCCCTAGTCTCTCTCATTGAGATCTTCTTCCGCGCCTGCCCAGCTCCAGTCAGTAACAACCCAGCCTTTTTTGAGCCTAGTTCTCCTCACCATTCTCAAGTGTTTTGTTTCTGGCTCGGGCTCGAACAGTAATTTGAATCTAGTGGCCACTAGTGCATCCAGGATCTTCCTTTGTGCCCAAAGTCAGTTCACTCCAGGAAAGACCCTCATTTCTACTGTGCTGAGGTGGTGAGTAACCAAGCATATTTTTCCGTTTGGCCAACGCACTGGAGCATCCATTGACTACAACCCTAGAAGTTGAAAACCCACATCGTCACGCATCCCACTACCTATAATTTCTGAGGCTTTTACTTTCCAAAGATTAGCCACTGTTTGTGGTTTGTGGAAGGATTGTTTTGGTTTATATTTCTAATGAACCTATTGTCACTTGACAAATAATAACTTCTTGGAGAGCTCTCTGATAGGTAGTTGGCCTTATTATTATTTAGTTTAATAAACCAATTTTGGTTATAGTGCTTGAACGGTTTGGTAGTCTCGTAACTTCCTTCTGTGAATGCGTGAACGTGAAATCTTTGCAACGCCCCCCAAAACAACCCTGTTGTAAAACTTCCGCCAAGAAAATATCCTGAGCCCCAAAAACGATTGATATCCATTTCGCCCGCCGAATTAGCATGCTTGGTGCTTCGTACCTCCTTCCTTACCCCCGCTGTTTTTCTGTTTCTTCCAACTTTGTTCGGTGGGGAGCTTGATATTTCTTTCTACGCTGTTTGGTAGTGAGGTTTTTGATAGGAAAATCTCTAACCACTCCCAGAAACTACGTTGTGAATGAAGGAGGGGGGCAAATTGCACAACAGGCACTTCGTTGGAGCATGGCGAATGTTTCAGGTGCACAAGAATTGGTCATCACTCCGTGGATTGTACAGTTTGTCTCCCAGGGGAGGAATTTTGTAAACGCGGTGGAGAAAAGGGCCATAAGGCTGCTCTTTGTATGAGCTGTAGTCGGAGATCGAATGCATGTCCTGCAAGGCAGCGAAAAAGCCTGTCAAGCACATAACAGGTGACCCAAAATCCAAAGGAGGTGGCGATACAAGCAACAGATTATGGCCAGTAGGGTGCAGGAACATCAACATGGCCACTGTGAAAGAACCTTTGGCTCACGCATAGGACTTTCTAAACATATTAGATCAGCTCATCCAGAGGAGTGTGCCCTTGATGAGACTGGCCCACAACGATGCAGATACTGGCCACAAGAGGAAATGAGCATCATGGCAGTAGTGGAGCTTCAGCTAGAGGGTGCAATACCAAACACCAAATGATTGAGGGTACGATACCAAATTAACTGAGCTGTTACCACAAAAATGGTTGATAGAACAATCAAATCTGTGGAAGGAGTTCGAGTAAGACCGCATTACAAGGATGTATTGGAACAGTAATGTGGGAATCCTCTTTAGACCAATGGTGAAACTCCGTACAGTCAGACCCCCAACTCGAGGTTTCCCAACATTCATTTGACAATGCAATACTTATAGGTACTGGCTTGGGTCAGTGGATGGTAGAACAAGATCATGGCCATCTGCCTTCAGTAATCTCTGCGATAATGGTCATGCAAGACCACAATCCCCAGGATGATCTACTCCTCTAAGTATCACACATCACTGGTCCAACACCTCATCCGCCCGGAGACCACGCTGGAGTAATAGTACACCACCGGAAACGAAATGAGATAGATTTGCTTGGTTCAGGAGGCTCTAGGATGGGGAAAGAACTGCCATAGCTGAAGATATCCTGGGCAATGGAAGAGCACAGGCCAGGCATACAGACCGAGAATTGCAGAGCTAATGGGCTGATCAATTATACTACCATCCCGAGAATGGACTGCTGAGGTGGTGCCTCACCTTCAGGACGGGTTCATGACCAGATATGAGCACCAATAACAGAGGATGACATCCTTATGTCTGAACCGACCAAGACAGCATGTGGCCCTGATGGGTTGCTGGCAGGGGTGTGGAGGGCTGTGCCTTATGGGCTGTGCTTTAAGGGCTTCTCCACATAATGTTCGATGGGGTTCTATTTGGAGCCCAGGGTGTATGTCACAGTACTGCCAGCGAAGTAGCGTCCGTGCTTGAGAGAATTGAAAGAGCCCCCCTGAAGCCTCTACAAAAGCTGGTGGTCTTTTGAGATCACGGTATCCCATCACTGACGCATCAACTGGTACTGGGGAATACAATGCTTGCCGCCCTGAAGCAAATGGATGTGGCAGTCAGAGGCCACATCAGAAAGTGGCTGCGACTACCATTCGACTCTGTTAATGCTTATATACACAGACGGTTAGGGGATGGGGCATGGTGGGATGGGGTGGGGTTGGACCTGCAATAGGGTCCAACAGGCTAGCAGTATCCGCACGCAGCTCTTTGAGGACACTGGTGAGCAACAGCAATGGTCAGCATGACTCGACCCTCAGATTGCCAGAGCACAGCAGCTTCATAGCACCACTGATGGAGCGGAATTGGTGAGATCACGGGACACCAGAGCCAGCACTGCATGGATCAGAAACCTGTCACCAAGAATGTAGGGCTGGAAATCCCTAGGTCTGGTGAAGGTTCACTCTGGTTCTCTGCCCACCAGGATGAGGCATTCCGGGGGTCAGTGTACTGGAACTACCATCACTGCTGAATGAGTTGTCACAACATGAACCAAATGGCTGCTCATGTCCTCCAGGACTGCCCCTCTATGGTGCGACCTATGTGCGCCCGTCATAATGCTGCCCTGGACCTGCTGCATGGTTATGCACGGCACAAAGGATGACCGGTTTGGCTTGAGCCCCACTCAAACTAGTGGAATGAAGCTACCGACCAGATCTCTTGGTGGTGACACCGAGAGGGGCCTTCATCATTGATGTCTCTGTTGTCTCTGGATCCCCATCCCTGGCTGGCATCAGTACTGCCAAGATCAGTAAGTACCAGGTGGATGAGTTGCTAGAAGCAGCAGCAGGACTGGCAGACATCCTGCCTGGCCATATAAAGGTGATTGGTGTTCCATCACCTGGCGTGGTGTGTGGCATAGTGGGTCAGGAGCAGATGTCAAAAGGGTGGGCTAACCAGAACTCATACTTGAATGGATGACCATGCGAGTCCTAACAGGAGGAGCGTGTATATGGTCTGCATCCAGAAGAAGGCTGCTTAGCTCGTGTGGCCGGCCGACCGTGGGGGCGCCGCCTCGTGGGGCCCAGAGCTGAACTCAAACCTTTAATGGCCGCCTGATGGCACAGCCCAAACCTCCCCCCATCAACTGGGCGGCAGGTCGAGTGAAGACTCACCGCCCCTCCCTATTGTCTGGGGTCGAATCTCTGACCACAGTTGCCAGTGCCGCTGGATGGATTCAACAGCACGATCCTCAACGGGTGATAAAGTGACTAAGGGTGAAATATTATTTTTATTACAACACCATCCTTGTAATGTTGAAAATTATTATCGATATACAACATGATAAATGCAAGAGTCGAAAAAAATTTATGTCCTCCAAAATTAAAAGTTCCACTCCTATTTTACGTTGCAGACATCAAGGAACATATTTGGTTCCGTGTCTGTCTGTCTGTGGTCAGTTCCTTGTCCCGGGCTAAACTGTACGAAATAATGGTCGTAATAAGTAGAAATTCGGAGAGTAGGTGCGGGTTTGATCACAGACGGTGCCATATCAAACTCGTCTAAAATGTACTATTTCGTCTGCGCATGCACAAACGCGAAATCCTTGTGAACTGCGGAATGGTGCTCATCAAATTTGGACTGTAACATTCGGATGCGCATGAGCAAACGTGAAATCCTAGTAGAGCCCATAACTACTCTAGAAATTGTCGTAATGCGCTGAGAATCGGAGGGTAGGTGGGGTTTAGGTGTCGTATGTTGTTTTCACAGGCAAGACTTCAGAACTGCTTGACCAATTTTAGTGAAATTTCCAGGGATTGTGCATGTAGACCCTTAGACGACCTATTGGGACCAATGGTAGCTCTGTTACCAATAGTTTTATTACCAACTGATTCTATGCGCCCATGTTACAATAAGTGAGGAAGCTACTGTCCACCCAACTTGGCAGACTTTTCTTTCGTTTTTAACCTTTAACCATCCTGCGTCTCAAATGAGTACTTCTCCCTAGAAAATTCCTCTTCCTCCATTTTTAAAAAAAGAAAAAAGAACAGTCGAGGTAGGTTACACAAATTTTCAAAGCAGCTACTGTTCAAAACCGCTAGATGAACGCCTTGCGCCAAACTGAAGCTTGAAGCGCGAAGACACTTGCAGTGGAGGCTTCCGCTAACTTGGTAAACTGGAAAGCGATTACCAGCAGCGTCGGCCCTCAAAAGTGATATAGCGAAGCCCCGCTGTCTGGGTGGGCTCTGACGTAAAAAGTCCCATACTATACCACTTTACGTAAAACCATTTAATTTTTTCGTGATTTTTAGCCATTTTAACCGATTTTCACCCTTAAAAAGTCAAATTTGACCCTTATGACGAAATTTTCAAGATAATGACGCTATTGCAATGGATCCAAAATTTTCAGAACATGAATTTTTGAAAAAGGTTTTTTATAGGCAAATCCGTTTCAGAGCCTCCTGAATCACATCAAACGAATCTGAATCTGAAAAAAGGTCATATATAGTTTATTTATATATAAATATGTACTGTATAAATATATGTATATATACCTATAAATTTTTGTTAAAATCGTGATGAATTCACATAAACTTTTTCTAAATCTAGGGATGAATTCAGGATGTTCTGAAACGGATTTGCCTGTAAAAAATTTCAGATGTTCATGTTTTGAAAATTTTGGACCCATTGCAATCTTTATTTTCTTTGAAAATTCGCTAAAAATAATAAACGGAGCAAGCGAGAGAGGAAAACGAAAACATTAGTATCTTTCTCACTTAAAAGGAACCGACTCCCGCCTTTTATTAGCTCCCCCCCCCACCCCGCTACGTATTTCCACGATTACGCCGGATATATCCATCCGATTTTCAATCTGGAAAAAGTTCTGAACTCAAAAAGTACATATAATTCAAAAATATGACCAGCTGGGGTTAAATTTTCAAATGTTGAAAATTTCACGAAATTCGATGAAATTTATAATTTTCTTGGAAGTCTTGACTGTCGCGTAAACTCTGCGTTTGTACTGAGTACATTGCAAAAATCAGATCGAAAACTGGTTGAACCTAGCGGCCCAGGGCTTTGGAAACCGTTTTTGCTCGTTTTGAAGCACAAAGCCGCTTTTGTGCTTCACTAGGAACTTTTGTAACCAAAAACATGATTTGGTCCTGGAGACTTGGACATTTTTATAAATAATATGGCCCGAAATTTTTCTCGCTTGGAGTTAACCCTTTTATGTAGACCTCCGTTCCGAGAGGGGCTTGCCAAGGACACCACTACGGTCTTTCTTAACGTTCCGCGCCGTCTGATCTGGAACCTTCCTTTGATTGGTTGAGCCACTTCCAACTTCCAATGCTTCTGGTCGGCTGGCTACACGGCTCTCCGGTTTTTACTCTTTAATCTGTTGGAAAGGTCTCTCATTTCCTTTGATGCAATCCTACTACGTCCAGGTATTTCCCTACATATCCTGACATGGGCGGTTACTTGTGTTACTTACTATGCGAAATGTTGTTGAGCGAAAGTTGATACCATTCAATTCTGTCCACTGCAAAAGGTGGAGAACCTTTGAACTTCACGTAGGCGTATCGTTTGATTCAAATTGTCACTTCCGAGTCATTTGTGCGCATGCGCGGGGCCTTGAGGTGTTGTGATGGACCGTTACTGCTAACCTAGTATATAGGAGCGCGTAGAAAATACCTACAAAGAGTGCATTCGATCGGTTTTATATATATCTTCATTTTTTTCCCCTTTGATCATGAAGAGGTTATGTGCATACTAAAACTCACACAAAAATTATGTGATCGTCTTGTTGACCGCCAGCATCAAAATTTCTATATGCGATTGCATTTCAGACCTCTGTGGACAGATTCGGAGGGTAGGATCTGGTTGGACCTTTTATATGTAGCTCCATTTGAATAATCGAAATCGGTCAGTATCTTGCACCTGCGCAGACCCAAACACAAAGTTAAATTCTCACAACGCGCGAAAGTTTACGAAATAATAGCCGTAATTAGTTCAGATCCGAGGGTAGGCGTGATGTTATAAAAATCGGATTGTAACGTGCTTCTGCGTATGCGTATCGTGAGTTCCTTCCCTTGTTCTTAAGTACGCTGAAATTCCCTTAATTATATTTGTCAGGTTGGTGTGGGTGCGGCTTTTACCCAAGATGAGCCCAAATGGTTCCTTTTGATTCATATCGGCTATGAGTATAAAAATTAACAAGGGTTGTTGGCTATTGGTTCACGCGCCGAGCCATACAGGCGCCTCTTGGTAGGTGAAGTCCCTTGTTCCAGGGTAGCCAACCCTGCGGGTTTATCCCTGGATCACGGATTTAAATTGTTGGTCATTGGACTTTTTCCTGGACAACACCTCCAATCCCTTCAGTTTCATACTGATTCCGTGGATGTGTTTTAGCGCCATCCTTCACATTCAAAGTTCGCAGCGTAGTCCGGTCGCTAGAGGAGTTCCTGCTTGCAAACGATTTGGTAGCTCTGATTTTTCATATGTTGTTGGTGGGGGTGGCTAGAAGGTAATAACCCCAAGTTTCCGTCATCACCACCCCTAGTAAAACTTGGGGAGGGGGCGAAAACCACGAAATATCGGCACTTTTTGGCCTATAACTTTTTTCTGTTACGTTTTAGCGCAAAGCGAGTTATGAGAAGTGCTGCAGAGGACAGAATTTCCAACAAATGGACCATAATATACGTTGCTTTTACGACCAATAGCAACAGTGCTACGGAACACTGAAAACATTCGCGGCTTCATGAGAAGGGAGGGGGGAAAAACGCTGCAAAGTCTCCTTGTCACTTGGGTTTATTATTCTATCAGACAAACCTACAGAAATGTTGCTGTACATTTACTGTTTCTTTCATTCGCAGTAATTGAAATAGTTATTTTAGATGGTTTCCACCAATTTTGGCCCCAAAAACACGACCTCGGCTCCTTTTTTTTTCTTTTTTTTTAACAGATTATCTTTGAACATTGATTGTGCCATTTAATTGTCTTGTCTTGATTCACCTGCTAATACTACTTCTAGTGTTATTATACAAATTTATGGTGATTTCAGACAATTTCCTAGGTTTTTGACTCGTAAAAAATGAATTTCGGGAGCCTAACCTTCGTTACAGCCTCAGTTCTTCACTCATTGGTCAAAATCAACTTCATATTCGGTCTTCTCGCCCTAAAAAACATGGAAAACTATACCTCACAAGCTCTTGTTCCCTACAACCTCAAAAACCCTCGAAACCCCCTATTTTTACACCCATTTTTCACCCATAACGCCCCCGAGTGTATTCCAATCGGGCTGCCGAGCTTTGGAGCACAGCTAGGACCCAAATGTGTTCCCAAGTGGGTAGCCAAACTGTGTGCGGAAGAACGACGATTTTATACCAAAATTTTACGTAAATTTAAGGCTTAAACTTCGTTAGTACCTCAATTTTCCACTCCTTGATCAAATTCGACTTCATATTCGGTCTTCACGTCCTAAAAAACATGGAAAACGATACCTCAAAAGCTCATGTTACTAAAACACAAATAACACAAGAAATACCTACTTGTATACCCATTTTTCACTCATAACACCCTTGGGTATGTTCCGATCGGGCTGCAAAGTTGCGGGACACAACTAGGACCCAAATGGAGCGTGTGTGGGAAAGAACGAATTTTTTAGACCGAAAATGAAGCCGGCATGCATGATACGGCGGACGGACATTGCATTTTCTGAATCTACGCACCTTGAAACGTGAAAGAAAAAATTTTGGTTATAAACATTTTTTGCTGAGCGAATACATAGGTGTATTATTCACAGAATAATAAACCAAAACCGCTGCGAAGTCCTTGTCACATGGGTTTATTATTGTCAACCGAATACAGCACGATTGGGACCTCAGTGAAGAGACCCACAAAGGTAATTTGACGGTTTTAAACTCAAATATTAGATTGCTATTTCTGACAAACTATTTTCGATCAGTCATTGAATTTTGTTGATTCACCGTTAATGCTACCTCCTGTATGTGTTATTATACAAATTTTTGTTGCTTACAGCCATTTTCACAGGTTTTTGACCTATAAGGGACGCCCAAGGGGTGATCGACCCTAAGAAGAAGTAGGTTCTGACACTGAAAACGTTCTACTGGGGATGTGGGTCGTGTCGTGGGGCAGAGTAAAAGTGGGATAGTCGATGGAGTCCTGGGAGATGAACTTTCTCACAGAGCCAACTCTCGTGATGCAATCCCCTCGCGGCTCCCTGTGACGTAACAGCTCAGCACTCAGGGCCTCCCGCCGAATGTTTATGTACATATATAACATTGTAGATCTGCCACCCCGCGGCTTCCACTTCTGATCCGAATTGGTTGGGTAATTGATAAGGGATTTGGAGAGAAAAAGAAAAAACGGAGAGGAAAACCATTGACAAAACGCTGCAAAGTCCTTGTCACATGGGTTTATTATTCTGTTGGACATACCTCCAGAAATATTGGCTGTTCATTTATTGTTTCATTCCCCCCAAAAATACGACCTCTGCTCTTTTTTCCCCCCAGGTTATCTTTGAACATTCATAGTGCCATTTGATTGTCTTGATTCACCTGCTAATAATACTTTTAGTGTTATTATACAAATTTATGGTGGTTTCAGACAATTTCCCGTGTTTTTGACCAATAAAAAACTAATTTCGGGAGCTTAACCTTCGTTACAACCTCAATTCTTCACCCTTAGTTCAAAATCAGCTTCATATTCGATCTTCTCGCACTAAAAAAAAAAAAAAAAAAAAACGTGGAAAACGATACCTGACAAGCTCTTGTTCACTAAAACCTCAAAAAAGACCGAAAAACCTTATTTTTACCCCCACTTTTCTTCAATGACACCCCTGGGTGTGTTCCGATTGGGCTGCCTGCTTCGGAGCACAACTAGGTCCCAAATGTGTTCCCAAATGGAGACCCAAACTGTGTGCGGAAGAACGACAATTTTAGACCAAAATTTAACGTAAATTAAAGGCTGAAACTTCGTTAGAACCTCAATTTTCCACTCTTTGGTCAAAATCGACTTCGTATGCGGTCTCCTCGTCGTAAAAAAACATGGAAAACGGTAACTCACAAGCTCATGTTACTAAAGCACCAAAAAATCCTATTTCTACACCCATTTTTCATCAATAACATCCTTCGGTATATTCCGATGGGGCTGCAAAGTTTGCAAAGCTAGGGCCCAAATTGAGCCTGTGTGCAAAAAAACGAATTTTTTACACCGAAAGTAAAGTAGATATGGATGATACGGCGGACGGCGGGGCGTAAGGCGAACGGGCATTGCGTTTTTGGAATCTACGCGCCTTGAAACGTAAAAGAAAATATTTTGAGGGGGTATTATACAAATTTTTTGCTGAGCGAATAGGTGTGTTATTCACAGAACAATAAACCAAAAGTTAGGTCTGTTACACTAGTAACCCGTTTTCTGGTAGCAGTTGTCGAGAGTATTTTGGTACTAATTATGGTGAGAAACGAATTATCATATCCAAGTATAGGGAGAACGAGGGCCTCGTTGAGTATCTACGTACGACATTTGCTGGGATGGTATATTCACGAGTGTCTCTCTTGACGAACTCCAGTGAACTCTTTCCTTATTTGTGACGCGGTTATAGCCAGTAAATTGCTGGGTATTAAAGAACTCACAAATCGAGGATCTCCGATGACCACAGAAGTCCGGTATTTATAGGCTATCTACTTGAGAGACAAGTAGGTGGAATGAGTGACTGTGTGTTTGCTCTTGTTCAGAAAAACAATTATTGTCCACACACCACCTATTTAAAGTGGTGTGTATTGGGTTATTTATCTATGGTTAGATGGGCAATGACCAGATAAGTTGATGATGTGTTGTTCGGATTGCCTATCTTTCACGTTCAAACTTAATATACTTCTTCTCTGAAAAAATTTGGTTTACCTATCAAGTAAGAAACGTACGTTTTATCGAATTTGAATGAAGTCGGAGTACAGATAGATGGTTGAAAGGGGAGGACTTCAATAAATGTCGAGGTTCAACTCGGTCTTAATTATGGAAGAAGTTTCATCGTACTGAGGGTTCTTCAGTTTTGACCTCCCTTTTGGTCCATACGCCGTGTGCAGTTCGCCGTTTCATCCATATATTATGTACTTTATTTTCAGTTCTTTCGCACACGAGCTCCATTTGGGCTCTAGTGTGTCCCGAAACTTCGCCGCCCGATCGGAATATACCCAGGGGTGTTATGGGTGAAAAATGGGTGTAAAAATATGGTTTTTTGGTGTTTTAGTAACATGAGCTTGTGAGGCATCGGTTTCCATTATTAAGGACGAGGAGACCGAATATGAAGTCGATTTTGACCAAAGAATGGAAAAATTGAGGTTCTAACGAAGTTTCAGCCTTAAAATTGCGTTAAATTTTAGTCTAAAAATGTCATTCTTCCGCACACAGTTTGATTCCCCATTTTGGAACACATTTGGGTCCTAGTTGTGCTCCGAAGCAGGCAGTCCAATCGGAATATACGCAGGGGTGTTATGGGGGGAAAATGAGTGTAAAAATAGGTGTTTTCGAGGGGTTTTTTTTTGAAGTTTTAGTGAACGTGGGCTTGTAAGGTATTGTTTTCCATTGTTTTTAGGGCGAGAAGACCGAATATTTAGTTTATTTTGACCAGGGAATTGAGTTTGTAACGAAGGTTCAGCTCCCAAAATTCATTCTTTATGGGTAAAAAACCCGGGAAATTATCTGAAATCACCATAAGTTTGTATAATAATACTAGAAGTAGTATCAACAGGTGAGTCAGTACAATTAAATTGCACTATAAAGGATCAAAGATAATTTATAAAGCAAAATAGGAGCCTAATTCGTGTTTTTTCTGTAGGTATGTCCTGTAGAATAATAAACCCATGTGGTAAGGACTGCAGCGTTTTGTCTCATCAGTTCTCTTCTAGCCTACCATTCGCTATCTCAGTTTTCGCTTTATGGCTTCCGTTTTTGGCCATGATTTCTTGGGTTTTAGCGGGTTTTCATTGTGAATGTTTTATATATCTTTATTAAGATATATTGCTAATTAAAATATTGGGAAACTGGGGATCGAAGTGAGCACAAGCATGTCGTTTTAGAACAAATTAGCTTTATTTCGTCGGTATAACCTACTACTGGTTATCAAGGTTGTTTCATTCATACCACCTCGATTTTAAATTTTAGAGAATGAATACCGAAATGGAAAAGTAATTACGTCACTTTGTTTATATAATAATATACTGTAACTGCGTAACTTTCTTTATATAAGAATATACTGCGGTGAAACATGAATTCGATTGCAAAAGATAATATTTGAAATTAACCTGATTTTGTAGCAAGGCAAATTTAATTTGAGACTGAATTTGTTTGATTTAATACTGGAATATGAATTTATTTTCATGCTATAGTGTCTTTGTGGTGTTCAGTTACAAAGCCACTACAAGTTCAATTACAAAGCCATGATGAGTTTCGTCGGTACTTGTGTTCCTCTCTTCCAGCAAGAAAAATACGATCGAGGTTCAGGTAACGCTTTCCATGGCGGAGTGGTCTAGATGTCGGGCTGTTACATTTAAAATCAGAGGTTCGAATCTGGGTTTTCTGGGACCGAATATTTTTCACTTCACATCATCTATTTCCCTTCAGAACTACATTTGTGTTTCTTTTTGCCATTTTAGCTAGTGCTTGAACATTCAACGCATGATATTAATTGGTAGTGGCGAATAGGTACTGTACTAAACTATGCAGAAGGGTTATCTATAGAGCTGTGAACTGTAACAGAAGGGTGTTCTGCACAGAGAGCTGTGATCTGTAGCAGAAGGGTGTTCTATAGAAAATAATGAACCGTTCTAGGGATTTGCAGCGTTTTTTACTCTACACTATACCACCCACGGTTCATGAAAATATGATGAAATATGGATAAAAATGCTTGTTGTAATAATAATTATTAAAATCGAATTTGAATGTCGGAAGAAGGGGAAGCTGTGCAAAACGCTCCGTGCTTGGTTGACGATCGTGTGACGTCACAGTTATCTCCGGGGAGCAAGGCGATTTCCATGCTTCTCATCAACTAACAACTACAAACTAAATCACTCGCGAAGAAATCGTGGAAACCCATTTCAAAGAAAAATGGAGTTATTGAAAACTTGTCTATTTCCACTAGTACACGAAAAACGCGAAAAATGCACTGTTATACCGGTTTCGGTTGATCAAAACATCATCAGTAACAAACAATAAGTGAAAGCACGTTGGTGAGATGACCCCCCCCCTCCCCCTTCATGACTACGTTCCTTTCACTTTTTGGCATTCACTTGCAGCGCCAATCAGAATCGACCCCCCCCCCCCCCATCCACCCCTTCCTTTGTTCCCTTCACTATTCTTCTTCACACCAATCCCATTCGACAAAATTTCACTTTTAAGACTATTTATATGGTCATCTCTCCAATGTGCCCTCAGTTGTTGTTTGTTACTGAGGATGGTTTGATAACCGAAACCTGTATAACCGTGAATTTTCCCCGTTTTTCACGTATTAGTGGAAATAGACAAGTTTTTAATAACTCCGTTTTTCTTTGAACTAAGTTCATGTAACATGTTTCCTTTTCGTCATTTCCCGCGATGCTTCAACATCTTCTGCACAACAGAAGAAACAACAACGCACTAGCATACTATGTAGCAAAAAGGAAATACCTCGAAGAAGAAGAATGGAACCAACAGCTAATCAAAAACCAAATTGGACGGATTGTGGATGCAGTAATCAGAAAGTTCTGGTGCTATTCCTTCATATTTTGTTGTTATTCCGAAAAAATGGCGTACAAATAATGTATTGTACCAACTGGCGAACTCACCCGGAAAATATGGTTCGACCTGAAAAGGAGAAAAGGCTGTAATATCACCTACCCGTAAATCTATGTAAGTTTGCGGAGATCATCTTAATATAAGTCGGTATGAATATTTACTAATATAGATACCAGGCGGTGATCAAATCTCCGCCATACCTTTGCTTTGAATCGATGGATATATTTCCGGTAGGATAATCGTCAGTTTTGCATTACCACGTACCTACCGAAGGTAGGAAAGCTGTGTATGCAAAAAGTTAAAAAAAAGAAGTACCTATCCTCCAAAATGGCTAACTAAACATTATTTAGGTTCACAGCTTTCCCCACCTATAAGAATACTGCATTTCGCAGGACTAGACGTTTGCGAATGAGCAGAAGGTACCATACATTTGATTGTCATCAAGTTTTTGTGAGACCGTCCACCCCCAACTACTCTGAACCGCAAGTAATAGAATGAATGGTTGACTTCGAACCTACCTACTGTTTGAAGACGTTTCGCCTACGTACCTACCTACTATGTATTTTCTATCAAGTTCATTATAATGCTTCGAAGTCAACCATTCATTCTGTTACTTGCGGTTCGAAGAAAGAATGAATGTGTCAAGGATAGTCTCTTTTGAGGATTTGTAGCAGCATTGTTAGGAAGTCCCTCACGTTTCCTCACTTTACTAACTTAGGTCAGAAATAGTTCGGAAATAGGTAAGTAGTGAAATTAGGCTAGCCTGGGTATTGTGGCGAACTGATACAGGTGAACGATACCTACGAATTACTGTTATCACTGGGGAAAAGGTTCAGCAAGGACTCAGTGCGTTTTGCATCCACCTACGAATCAATTCCTCTTGTTGGCAAGTTAGTTAGGTATACATAATTTATAGAAAACTTCATTAGCTACTTGTAGTAGTTGATTCACATAGCGGCGTACCTCGTCATTCTCACTCTTTTCGTTTTGAAATTCCCAAGTTTTATTATACCATTTGTCTTCCGCAATAAAAAAAAGTATGCAAGTTCCTCATTGCTGGTTTCCATTCCTTCTTCCACTTCATCAGCACTTGTTGTCGTAGGGTGAATGGTGGTCTGATACGTGTACCCTGATTGTAGGTATTAGGTTATTTCAGTTGCTTTTTTCCCATTTTAATCTTCACGTCCTTATCCTGGATTTAGGAATAAGTTGATGAGTGAAAACTGAGAGTTTTCTACTGAGTACTCTCCTATTAAAAGAGTGGCGAGTAGCCGATTTCTGACTGAAGTGGTCTTTTGCTTCCGAGTCTGCGAAGCAGCGGAAGCCTTGTGTTCACTTTCGTGAGCCAAAAAATTTTTGTCTTCAGAAATCAAAATTTCCACTTGCATTTTGCGTTTCAAAGCCTACTGAACAAATTTGGTTCCGTGTCTGTCGGTCTGTGAGTCTGTGAGTCTGTGAATCTGTGAGTCTGTGAGTCTGTGAGTCTGTCCGCATTTCCTTGTTACAGCCATAACTTCCACGATTTTGAATTGATTCAGCTCAAATTCTGAGGGATGGTGCGGATAAGGCCCCATGAGGTCCCATACAAATTTCAACATGATTGATCCAGCGGTACGCCCTGCGCATGCGCTAACGTTAAATTCAACAAACACGCATAACATTCACAATTTTGATTCAATTTCGCTCAAATTTTCAAGGGTTGTTTGGACAAGGCCTAGTGAGTTCCAGTATGAATTTCAGCATGATCGGACCCTCGGTGCGCTCTGCGCATGCGCTGGCGTGAAATAGATTCAATTTCCTTGTTACAGCCGTAGTAACCAAAGATTTCACCCAATTTCAATGTAATTCTCAGGGATTAAGCGGGTAGGGCCCATTGAGGTCCCATATAAATTTCAACATGATAGAGCCAGCGGTTCGCCCTGCGCATGCGCTCTGTCTGTCTGTCTGTCTGTCCTTCTATGCACGGCATACGGCTCGACGGATATCGACCAAATTTGGCACGAATATCCAGTAGGCTCCCAATTGTGCAACGTCGCATTTTTAATTCCCTGACCATAGCGGAACTATGGTCGACCATGGTCAACTCCTGAATGGCTTGACGGATATCGACCAAATTTGGCACGAATATCCAGTAGGCTCCCAAGTTGTGCAACGTCGCATTTTTAATTCCCTGACTATAGCGGAACTATGGTCGACCATGGTCAACTTCGTTAATTGAAATGGTAACCCCTATTTTTTATCGCGTATTCGTAATCTACGTGAAATTCTATCTACGATCGACCCTTCGGACTACCCCCGCGGTCGACCTTAGCGCATCCATGGGCCCCTCCATGGTCGAATCCCGAATTGCTCAACGGATATCGACCAAATTTGGCACCAATATCCGGTAGCCTCCCAAGTTGAACGTAGGCGCATTTTTAATTCCCTGATCATAGCGGAAATATGGTCGACCATGGTCAACTCCTGAATGGCTTGACGGATTTTGATAAAATTGGGCACAAATACCCGGTAGGGTATGGGATTTTTCCGTCGTTTGTTGGTTCCACGATACTGCGTACAGCGAATCTCGGATAGCGAGTGAAGCGAGCGGTCAGGCTAGTTATGTATAATGGACGTAATGTATTATGGAAGTCATGTTATGTATAATATGTATATTTCATGTAATGTTATGTAATGTTATGTTATGTAATGTAATGTTATGTAATATGTATATTTAACGTTATGTAATGTTATGTAATGTAATGTAATGTAATGTTATGTTATGTTATTTTGCTTCCGAGTCTGTTCTATTTTATAATGGGTCACTCTGATTGTGACGAGGAAGCTCCTGTGCCATCACCTTGGCAGTGTATTACTCTTGTAAGGATTTGTAGAGGTCATTTCCAGCGTGAGTAGCTCTTTTAATAAGCTTTTTGGCTATTCCTACTCCCTTTTTCTGAAAGACCGTTGGATTTGGGATAGTGAAGTTCCCCAAGTGTCAGCGCGTTTTGCGAAATTAGGCGCATTTAAAATTTGCGAAATTCAGCGCATCGTCTTAACAAACTCAGGAGTACAAAACTTTCCGAAAACCACTTTTAATTTGGGTATACAAAGGAAGCAGTTTTGCAGAATGCAAAGGGATTATTATCTAACCAACGTGAATAATACCAAGAACAATTTTCCTTTGTGTTCTCCAGTGTCCATACCAATTTTTGGAATGGTAAATTTGGTATTTGGGATAGAATGAGAGGTTCTTTCTCGTTGTTAGATTGAAAGGTTTGGCAAGTTGCCCTAGCACTAAAATAATCAGCACTTTGAGAAGACATTTTCGGCCAGTACATAAATTAGCGTGCTCTTGACAAGGTTTTTGGAATTCCAAGATGAGCAGAATTGTGTACCATTCTAGTTGCAGGAAGCTGAAGTTCCTTTGGAATAACAAGGCGTTCCTTATAGAATAAAATACCTCCCTTTTCACAGACATCGTCACAATGTTCGTAGAAAATTTTGAAATCTGGAGCAAGCGCATTTTATTGAGTGAACACCAACTACGCATATGGTGATGAAATAGGAGAATGGTTTAAGGTCAGTCTGTATGGTAACATCTGCGTGGCCATTGATGTAAGCACTGGTGGGAACACTAAAGCATAATCCTAGCATCTCCTTCTCGACCATGCTGTAGTGTTGTTCAGCGTCTCTTCAGCTGCGAGAAGCGAAAGCTACAACTTGACCGTGTTCCATCAAACAACATCCAGTGCCGTCTTTACTTACATCACATTGGATGGTTACCTGGTGCATAGGGCTGAAAAATTTCAAAGTTGGCGTTTGGCTAACCAACTTTTTAATATTTTAGAAGCCTGTTGTTGTTTTTTACCCCAGGTCCAACTATTTACCTTTCTTTAAAGGGCTCTTAGTGGCGAAATAACATTAGAATATGCCGGAATAAATTAATGTATGTAATTAACCGCACCTAAAAATGTTTGTAAACACTTCACAATTTCAGATTCCTTAATTTTCTCAGTTGTAGAAGGATGATATCAAGCCAGTATATATTACTTGATCTTGCTTGGATGGCAGTTTTAGCTTTATTTTGACGGTATAAACTACTACCGGTTATCAAGGTTGGTTCCTTCACATTGAACACGCTACCTATAGCAGTCAGCCACAAATTTTTAATAGGTATGTACGTGGATTTTTGAGAAATTCGACGACGATGCAGATCCGTTTTGGAGTATTCTGAATCCACGCTTTCAACATGTTTTATGCTCAAGTGTAAATGTGTCCTTCGAAGCAATATCTCACAATGGCTACAAAATGCCAAAATCCAAATTCCACCAAAATATTTGTAATTAAAAACGAATGAATCATTTCGAAGACGAGCAATTTTCGAAAACAAAAATTTCGCCAAGTGGGGGGGAAGTATAGTTCCTCACTTCGTTGGTATGATTAATATAAGCTGGTGTATCAAATATTCTTACTACTGCAGAACCGTGATGAGCTCTCCACTCGTACGTAGGTTTGCATTCGTGGATGAGGAAGGAGATAGGGTTGGTAAAAACTGAGAAAAAGTCTGTTCAGGGAGAGCAAGACCTGGCCTTGAAGGAGGAAAAAAATTGGCGCTTGTCAACTTGACTGTGAGCTGGAAGAAGCAGATTTACGCAAGGACAAACATCTCTCGCGAACTTCGTTAAAACTTGAGGGACCATGTTTGAATCATTTCGACATTGCTAATGGATAGTTCCTAGACAGAGTTACTAAAATGTCTGGCGAGAGACTTTCGCACTTCTCTCCCTACAAAATTTTGAATGTTCGTGAGACCGAACTCTTGAGAGTCCGATCCAAACCCTGGGAGATGAATACCTAACCAAATAACTCCATGTGAATTTCATCTCAATCGGTTGGTCAGATGCGGGATTGATGTTAGCGCCTGTGCAGACGTGCATTCAATTTAGATTTTGATTAAATACATTCTGCAACATCTCGCGCCTACCCGCATTTGCCTTCATAATTTCAGCTCCTTATAATTCTGCGCATGATGTCACATGTTTTTCGTTCCAGGAACTGTAGACGAAAGGCTAACAGGGAATCATCCTTTGACACCCAGTCTGAGTTGGTGTCGGGTTTCACGGTAGCAATAATAGGTAATGCAAGGAGAAATCAAAGGTCTTCAGGAAAACAGAATCATCATATTATCATCCTTTGGGCGAGGATTCCACGATCAAAGCATGCATAATAATAATGCTAATTTGATAATAAATCGATCAAAATAAGTCGATCAAAGGACAGATACGTACCTGGTACTAGAAAAAATATTGTGGTGAAAAACCATATTAAACCCTATAAATTATGGTCGTTGTGGTATCGCACCCCGATGGACTAGCAGCAATGAGGTACGAAAGCAGCTTTTTACATATGAATATCTGCTAATAGAAGTAGGGTGGGCTAGGGAAGCTCGAATGGTTCGTGAGAAGTGAGAGTTTATGGTGAGATATATCCACATTCGCTGGAGTGAACAACTCGTTCTACAAGTTGTGTTCAAACAAGAAGGCGGCATCATCGGCAAAAAAGGTATAAGTTACCCCTTATTAGAACTCGCGCAATGTCACTGTGAAAAGGCGGAAGAGTTCCGGCCCCAGCGTACCCAGATAGAATTCGAAGATAACTATTTATTGTGAAATCTATTTATGGAGGTTTCTTATCAGCCTACATCGCTAATGAATTGTCACAGTTTTCAGTCCAGTCGGAGCGCGCTGTTGAATCAGCGTACTTAAATACCGGAAATCGATGAGTGGCGGATACAGGACACATGAAAATATCTCCATTCAATGTATGCAGGACTCCTGCAGGGTTGTCGGCAATTTCTTGCTTACGCAAAACTAGACTTGAGTTGGTAAATGGGTTTAGTTAGCGACCCGATTTTGACCAACACCGACATCCTGAGAGCAGGGTGGTGAACATCGACGTCCTGATTTGAAGGGCACTCAAACAATCCTTTTCGTATCACAACGTTTCAAACAGATGGTATACCTGGGAAGAAATGAATTTAACGGATGCATTTTCGTACCTGCTACCCGAAATAAATACCTCTTGTAGTTGCTCGTTGAAGATTTTAATGTAGATACCGATTTCGACCGTACCTACTGAAAACTTTCGTTTTTGTGTGATTCAAGCTGTTGAAATTACCAAAATGCACGAGGAAATAAATTTTGACTATTTGGACGTACCTAATCGAGAAAATATTGACTCTGGCTTATTTCACAGGGCTGATTTTACGACGCTCATCTCGACTTCACTTGATTGAATATCAAGTTAAATTTGAAGCTTTGCTATCTCATCTGTTTTCATAGGAGTCCAAGAATACGTTTGTCACCAGGAAAAACAGTAGGGATGGTAGCGTTGCTACTCTCTGTTGTGGTCAAACTTTCATAATCTAGAGAATCCCTGGACATGTTACCTATAGGTCATCGCGTGTCTGTACCTCGGTACCGACGCGCCGTGACGTGCTGATGTATAAACATGAATATTATTCTGCGTCAACTCACCAAACTGAAGACAAGCAGCCTTTTCACCCTTCCACTGAGACTATCATGAAGCATGCATGTACACACGCACGCCAAGTTTTCAGTGGTTTTATTTAAGCTGGTCGACTGTTCGTTAGTGGTTTTATTTCGAGTCGCAGGATATTAGTGTAGCAGTTAAGTAGCGGACAAGGCCGTCCCTCAGACAGATAAATATCACTGAGATGATGAAGCCCGTAGCATATGAACAGTGTTGAGCCCTCCAATAATTGTTTACTAATATTACGGGTTTATTAATATTACGGGATGTATTCTAGTTTCACAGCATTTTTCAATTCGAAATAACCTAAAAATTTGTTGAGCATTTTGCGCGATAACATTTTTGGAATACATTTTTTTCTAGTCTAGATTCACCATAATTATCATCCCAGTGGCTCAGCGTTTTTGGCCCACTGAAACTAAAATGAACCCACTTTTGTAGCAGGCCCAGCCATTAATAATATAGCTACCACAAGCAGAGGGTCGTATAAAATAAAAATGGGCTATAACCAACGAAAGTGGTCGTATAAAATAAAAATGGGCTGTAGACAACGAAAGTTCCAATACCGTTTTGGTGAAAGAAACGCGAATAGTGCCGAAAATGGAGCCGGTACACGTGATACGGCGGACGGCGTACGGCGGATGGACATTGCATTTTTGGAATCTATGCACCTTGAAACGGAAAAGAAAAAATTTTGAGGGGGTGTTATAAAAATTTTTTGCTGAGCGAATACATAGGTGTATTATTCACAGAATAATAAACCAAAAGGAGCGTACCTAATTCGTGTTTTAGAGGCCAAAAATGGTGAAAACCATCAGAAATAGCTATTTCAATTATTTTACGTGAAATAAACAATAAATGAACAGCCAAGATTTCTGTAGGTATGTCCAGTAGAATAATATACCCATGTGACAAGAACTTTGCAGCGTTTTTGGATTCTACGCACCTTGAAACGTAAAAGAAAAAATTTTGAGGGGTTTTATAAAAAATTTTTGCTGAGCGAATACAGGTGAATTATTCACAGAATAATAAACCAAAAGGCTCGTAATGCACTGAAATTAGGAGTGTAGGTGCGGGTTAAACCCCCGATGATCTCAGGCCAATTCAATCAAAATCGCACGATAGAATGTGAATCCATAACTATACGGAAATATGGTCAAAACGAGATGTTGGGACCTAGACAGTCACGTACAAGTTTCATCCCAGTCGGGGCGAAACTTTCATCTGCGTAGACGCAACCTGAAACTTCAGCTTTTTTCATATGTATAACTGCAATCCATTTTGATTGGAATAATCTATGAATTTATCAAGTGGCTTCAATTTTACAAGTGTGATTTCTATTTTACGATTCGTACTTGATTATACAATTCATTGGTCGTCTATTCATTCTTACCATAACTATACCGGAACCTGGACTTATAAGGACGTTGTTTGCCGGACCAGTTTTCGTTGTTAATTCCCATTTTGGTTTATTATTCCGTGAATAATACACCTATGTAATCGCTCAGCAAAAAATGGTTATAAATTTCAATAATTGCACATGAAAGAAACAATAAATGAACAATTTCTGTACAGTTTCCGAATTTCTGTACGTATGTCCAGTAGAATAATAAACCCACGTGACAAGGACGTTGCAGCGTTTTTTAACACGGTAAAACATTCCGATCCTTCTTTTTCCGTCTCGCATCGGAGGAATTTTTATCGGTTCTCGACCCTTGCTAATTTCATGGTAATTGTGGGCTCGCGGAGGTCGATCCAGGTGGTTCCTCGTATCATATTTAAAATTTATTGGTTGTGTTCGAATTATCTTCATCGCTTTCCAGAGTTTGATATACCTAATCACGGGGGAAATCCAAGTTCGGATTTATCATTATCATCCATAATAGACTCATTCATAATGCAGTCGGCATGCAAAATATCGCTTTCATCACGCGGAAATTATTCCGAGAAGGATCAAACGTGGATTTTGACGTAGCTATCTCTGATACTGTGAGGTTCTCCTAGTAGTTTTCGACTTATTATATTATACCTATGTGATAGCCCGGTGATTATTACTCATAGTAGTTGTTCCTCATATCGGCAGCCAAATTAATCCGTAGGTACCAATAACTAGTAACTTTTTTTTTCAATTTTTTTTTTTTACAAAATAGGCGGATCATGTTGTGAGAATCCCCCACCCCAGTGGAATGGGATTCTGTCGACGACATCGTTAGGTTGTTCCAGCAGGTTTCCATAGGTTTTCGTCGTGGTAGAGATTATGGTGGCAATTCTAGTCTGCGGTTAGATGCCGTGGTGTTTTGCTAGAACATTTTTCGAATACAGAAGGCAGTGATTTCACGTTAACGTATATTGGTGTTTGCCGTCACGCTAACAATATCGGATATCATTTGTTGTACCTATGTGAAGAGCAATTCATGAGAGTTTCATCTCAATCCTTAAAGACTTTTGGGAGGAAAAAGGGGCAACACCACGTTTTTCACCTGTTTTCAATTGTTTAGTCGGATCTTGAAAGCTGATTGTTTCTTAGTGAGCACAAACTTAACCCCGATATTTTGCATTGTTCCCAGATTCGGCAATCGTAACCAAATACCTACATTCATATATACGTACAAATCTATATCTGCAGCACATAGCACATATGTATGTGTGTATATGTGTTTCACTTATGAATGCCCATGAAATGGCACGAAGAACTGGATAGACGAACTCGATTCCGGAACTGAACCAGCAACAAACAACAACAATATAAGTAGTAATATAATGATTTTATTTGCCATCACCAAATTGCATTGACAATGGTCATAGTTACTAAATCGGTAAAGAAGGTAATAAATCAATTAATAAGGCCCCATATTCATTGTTTAAATCGGAGTTGTGTGCAAGAGAGCTTATCTCCCACGTGCCGGCCGGGCGCCATCCCGACCAGCACCGGGCGACCGGCGATGGACAGAGCAGTTGTCACGAAAGCTGACGCCACCACCGGAAGCCCGGCCAATCGAATCCAAGCAAGAGCTCGAATCAACGCGCCAAGGGGGGCCACCGCCCGAGACAGGCCGGACCAGGACCACCCAGCTAAAAGACTAAGGGAAAAAATCAAACATATACAAATACAATCATTTCAAAGGTAAAAACAAAACTAACAACTATGTACATAACATTTTAATCTGGGAACAAAAAAAAGTGGTATCACAGTCGAATTAGCTAACAAGAGTATTTAAGAGCACGTGGGAGTTAAGCTGTCTTGCTCTCAACTCCGATTTAAAAATGGACATGGTGCCTTATTTAATTAAGAGTAATTAAATTCCTCTGCTGTTTTAAAACAGGGGAATAGTAGCCTAAAGTTCGAAGTAATAAAATTATAGTGACAGTTTCATCAGAGCTTCGGATCATGTGGATGGAAGGTTGACATATTATCAAATTTAATACTAAAGTAAGAATCAACACTATAAAGTTAAAGTCAACTCAATCAAAACTCTTCAGACTTTTCTTGAATACGCTGAGGGGTAGGTTCCGCATGTGTTGAGGAAGATGATTGTAGGAGCGAATACCAGTCTGAGAAGGGCTGATCTTCAAGGAAGTTGTGAGACGGTCAGCAGGGGGGAATAGGTTGAAACAGTTCCTCTTGTTGTAACTGTGGTCGTTCTGATGTTCTCTTGAAATCGTCCACGTTTCCCAACACGTTCAGCAATCTCGGGTATACATAAAGCGATGACAAGGTAAGAACATCCATGTCACTGAAGTGCCCAAGACAGCTATCACTCCAACCAAGCCGTCTCATAGTTCTAATGGCTTTTTTTTTTTTTTAAGTTTAATCAACTTTTCAAAGTGACTTGAGTTGCCCCACAGTAAAACGTAGTAAGACAAACGACTGTGAAAACATGCGAAATGGCCAGTGAGTGAAACATTGGGCGAAACAGAACCAGACATTCGCAACATAATGTTGGAAGTTGCAAGTTTCTTCGGTAAGTTCTCACCATGGCTGACTCAAGACATTCGGCTGTCAACTTCCAATCCCAGTAAATTCACCGATAGGGAAAGACGGCCGTTAAGCTGAAGGTTCAAACTTTGAGACTCTACGCATTGAGCAGTAATACAGGAAAGGAACACTAGAAGAAGAAATTCCCAGTACGTTGATTTCATGTTCATCTTGAGAAGAACCCTTGGCCAGTGCGAAAACGTCGTCGGCGGAGAATGACGAGAAACCCGAGTCTTCGGATCGGAATACTAAATCATTGATGTAAAAGATAAAAACTCTGCAAAGTCCTTTTCACATGGGTTTATTATTCTATTAGACATACCTACAGAAATTTTGGCTGTTCATTTATTGTTTCTTTCATGCGTAGTAATAGAAATAGGTATTTCTGATGGTTTCCATTAATTTTGGCCCCTAAAACACAAATTAGGTACCTACGTTTTTTTTTAATTTTTAAACTATCTTTGATCATCGGTAGTGCCATTTAAACGTTTTGATCCACGTGTTGACACTTTTTCCAGTGTTATTATACAAACTGATGGTGATTTCAGACGATTTCACAGGTTTTTCACTCATAAAAAATCAATTTTGTGAGCTGAACATTTGGTAGAACTCAATTTTCCACTCTTTGGTCAAAATCGACTTCATATTCGGTCTTCTCGTCCCCAAAAACATGGAAAAAGATATCTCAGAAGCTCGTGTTACCATCATGTTGCTAAAACGCAAAAAGTACCTATTTTTACACACATTTTCACTCATAACACCCCTGGGTATATTCCGATCGGGCTTAAAAGTTTCGGGACACAACTAGGGCCCAAATGGAGCATGTGTGCGAAAGAACGAATTTTTTAGACCGAAAATGAAGCCGGTACACGTGATACGGTGGACGGCGGACGGACATTGCATTTTTGGAATCTACGCACCTTGAAGCGGAAAAGAAAAAAGTTTGAGGGGGTGTTAAAAAAATTTTTTGCTGAGCGAATACATAGGTGTATAATTCACAGAATAATAAACCAAAAGACATGGGCCGAGCCCCGAACCCTGCTTTATTCCACATGGAATAAGCTCTTCATTTGAATTCTCTCCGTTATAGTACACTATCTGCTTCCAACCTTCCAAACAATGAGCGAAAAAACGTAATGCATTTGCAGTGGAACCGTTGTACGACAGCTTTTCTAATAACAAGTTGAGTGACATTAAATGGCAAGCTTTAGACGTGTCTTATAGCTGTAGCGAAGTGGTAATTTTTCGTTCAAGAGCTTCAAGGATTACTGAGCAAGTAGCTGAGCTCGTACTTCTTTTTTGAATCCAAACTGTCTACAATGCAAAAATCTTCTTTTTTTCCGAGTAGTCTACCAATCTCTTCAGGAAGAGCTTCTCGATCACTTTGACAAACAGAGAGTTCAGATATGAGCCGGAACTCATCGTACTTGCCGCTTTTGCCTTTCTCGGGAATGGGGGTGATTGTAGAAATCTTCAGGCAATTTGGGAAATCGAAAACTAGACCAAAGTGAAAGAAACGAACTCGGAAATGAATCTGCAACTGTGTGACGGTGACGCCAATGCTCAAAAATGAAAAAAAGCCCAGGCTTTTTCGTCTCAAAACTCGGATGATTTGATTGGTTAACACTGGAGACAGGTTAGGGGTAGGTTACAAGCGCGTTTGTCAACCCATGCCGCAAATCTAGATTTGTGGCAGCCGCAGGCAAGCTTCACGAGAAGCTCGCTGGAAATCCTCTTTTGGTCAAGTCAGCTAAGTCAACTACCGCTGGCCGCCCATTGGAGCATACCTACTGTTTTACTCATCCGTTTTCCGGCTAAACTAATAAGTAGGAATTTCTCTCCGAAAGTTTACATCTTGCCATAATTTCCTATCTACCAGAGGGTGAAATTGAACACGCTCCGAAGTTTCAACGCTCACATGGGTTTTGCGTGAATTATGATGATGTAGGGATACGTGTCATCGTCAGTCCACTATCACTTTTTCATTTTCTAATAAATGCATCGAAAATGATCTACCTTATTATTCCTGATTAGACGCCTGACAGTGAGCTAGCTACCTGATTATTTGAGAAGTCTCGAAGTTCTCTATCGCTTTCACCTGTGCAGTATCTTCGTGTATTAAATGTATAAAAACTTGATGCCCCATGCGTTGAACAGGATAGGTAATGTGATTCATGCCGCCTGGGACTTGTGGGCAGCGTAGCGTATACATCCCAAGAGCCGCCAAGTAGTACCGGAATTTGGAACGCCAATCGATTGGACGGTGCTCTAAAATCTGTTGAACCTAAAGAACGTATAGATTTTGGTACATTGCCTCAAGCTAAATTGTGTCCACTATTCTCGTAGTTTCGTTCAAATCGGAACATCTAGGTATTCGTCGACAGTGATTCCCCATACGCCACAACCTGTCCTTCCCTCCCTGTAAACTTTCTTCGATTCTGAAAACGTCAGATTTTAAGGCCCTAGGCATGTCCCTGAAGTTTCTTTCAGTTGGATCATCTAGATATGTATTTTACTCGTACTACTTTTGAGTTTTCCTCCCTCTTGCTTCAACTACGTTTGTTATTCTGGTCAAACCATATTCAAAGTATGATTCCCCTTGGTATATTCCACAAATCGGAACACCTGGGGAGGTCTTTTACGATTGGACTCCCCCTCTCGATTTGTAGAATGCTGAGTGTTGCCGATTTCAAGTTGACATATTCCTATTTCGTTCGTTCACCACTCGTGAAGTGTGAATGGACGTATGCATTCCGAGAAAAAATTGAGACAGTGGTTCCGATCTTCTTCAAATGGCTTAAAAGGAAGATACACATGAAATTTCTTGATTCTAATCAATGTACAGACAGACAGAATTCAACAGGTGGCTAGGCACCTGTAGGTAGGCACGCCAATTATTGTACAAGGTTATTTTAACTTGAACCCTCGGTGCCACTTGTGGCATTTAAATTCATTCAGCAAACATTTAGGACAGTCGTAATTATTTATTATGCTAAACGATCAATCATTTTACCTTTAAAAAAAGGCTTTTAAGTACGCGTAGCTAATCAAATTGGGGGCTTAAGGTTTAAAAACAGTGAGTTATTGGATTGAAGTTAGGTATATCAATTGTTTTGAAAAGGCACTCGTTTTCGTGCATGACGTACTAAAAAAAATCCTAGCTTTCATTTAATGCTCCCCTAGGTAACGTTTTCTATCTTCTATAATAATTGTTGTTTGTTCAAATTTACTCTCACCTCTTATTGTCATTGATTTTAGGGAATTTATCTGTTGTGCACGTTCCTTGTGATGGCACCTTATGGATAGAACTAGTCGTGTCAATTGTGGAGTCTGCTCTTGTGCAAACATCAAATACCAGTAACACCAGTTCCATGCAGATGAAATTTCCAGTGCTTCGATGAAACTTTCAGTGACCATGTAGGATGGGCGTCCATGCAGTTGAACGATAGTAGCGTCTGAGCGTGGCAAAGAACGAAACCCCTGTAACGCTAACCCTTCCGTATTTTCATCTTCATTATCCCCTCTGATTTCATACAGCTATCAAAACATAAAAATCCGTTTTATAGGTAGTTGGACTGATGTGTCTTTGTGTAAGCCTCGCAGTAGTTAGGTTACACTTTCGATAAACTAGTATAGTTATATACATGAAGTACACTAAAGATGTGAGGAAGCTATGCACAGAGCCCACCCACTTGGTTGCCATTGTTTTCGTCGACATAATGTACACAGTCACAGGTGTAAGTACCTATCCACATGATGCGCTTATGAACCCCTCAAATTGCTGACAAACAATGGGAATTATCTTGGAGACGGATGCCTCTTTTAGCATTCAAACAAACATTTAAAAAAAGGAGTAACATTTAAAAAACATGCACTCACTCATATTTGTCTGGGATGCAATATTGCTAACAACGAATGAAGTATAACTTGATAGGTTGGATAAATGATAAAAGTAAGTAAAATATTCTTCTATTGATTCGCTCATTCTGGACTACAACAACCAACAAGGAAGCTACTCGACTCTTCAAAAATGAGACCAGAGCATTAGTCATGTGCCACCCGTAACGAGTTCTCTGCAGAACACCGCGAGTTCTCGTAAAATACCGTACAATCGGTTGTAGTAATAGTCTATTTATGTGTAGACGATCTAATGTCGGTATTGGATTGGAGCATCGACCCGGAAATTGTTTAATAATTATTTAGGTTGTTAGCCAGCGCTAAAATCCGATTAGCTCATTAGTTCCGCCGAAATGTTTACAAAATCGATCAACCTAGGTGTTCTTCTGATGTTAGGTTACTTTCAGTTGGAATTATACTCTTCTCTATGTAGTTCGCATTATTGGTCTCTGAATTACAGTTCTCCCGTTGTTGTTGCTCGGACCCGGGATGTTCATTTAGGGTGGTAAATGGAGCAGCTAGTGCTTCTGTGTCAGATGTCGACGACCGCTGATGACTTGTGATTAATTTTGCCGGGGGGGGGGGGGGGGGGGATAAAAACACTGCTACTGTCAGGACTGCATAAATATGCATTACTGCTTTTATTGCCGACAAGGGAGCTCTCGATCATTCACGACGACACACTTATCCAATAGCACACGTGCCGATCTGGAGACTAGTTTCTTCTTCTCAAAATGTGGACGTAATTTGACTATCTTGTTGTCTCAAGGGTGCAAGTAAATATTTGGACTTACGCTGATGATAATTCTATTGAGGAGAACCCATTTTTCCTCTTAAAAAAAAACAAAAAACCTGTGGGTGTCCTTGCAGTTTCCGGCCTAGTTCAACAAATTGGACTTCTAGTTTCCATAAATTCCCTGAAAGCTAAAAACCTTATGGCAAATGGGGTGCCCCAGTTGTTCAGAATTTTTTTTGTAAGAAGATACAGTCGACTCTCGGTAAATTGAAGTTCTGTAACTTCATGGGGGTTAACGAAAATTGGGTCTGTCCGCTGTAAAAATCGCTAGTAAAAATGGTGGTAGGCTGGGGGGGGGGGGGGGCATATGTAAGCAACGTCTTGGTTCTGGGCAGCTTGGTTCAGATGAACGCTATTGTAATGAAGCAGTAGCATCCATGCTAGAAGTAGGAGAGTGTTACCCGACGATTAGGTTACTTATCTATGTTTTCTTTGTTGTGTTTCTGTGTGGAAGGGTGATGACGCTTAATGGTTGTGTACGAGTAATTTTAGCGGGAATGAGCGGGAACAGCGCACGCTCAGAGAAGTAATGGATCAGTATGGGTACCGTTATGTGTTATAGCGTCCATGCGCCAGTGAGCTCGCTTGTGACGTTGACGTTTATCCCCGCGACTCTCGGAAGAGGTATGTGGCGGAGAATAGTTATGCTATGTTTTAAAAATTATTCCAGTAACTTATTTCACTTCTTCACTCATTTATCCAGCCGGCTTGTTACACGAGACGTTCGCTGAGCGACCAACTGGTCGTATGAGGGATTGAAATCGAAGGAATAATACATCGTCAACATGAGCATGAATCATACGGTAGAATTTATGTTCAATTTCCATAGTATTTCAACGAATCATAGGTTTGGGAAATCGACTTTTCTGTTCCGAGATTCTTCTTCTGCCCAAGGATAGAAGGACATCGGATGTTTGTTAGTCGGAAAATAAGCACTTCTTCATGGGGACCGACGATATTTGGTACTTGACGTTGTGAACCGATAAACCTCTGGTCAAATGAAATGCGCGAATGGTCCGAAACTCAGTTGGAACCCATGAGTGAGCCAGTTCCCATGTTACTACTTACTACTCAACCATGTTTAGGCACAAACCTTTCTTGGAAACGTTGGCGCATGCGGAGACTACTTAAATAAACCAACACTTCTTTAAAAATTCCAGCTTAAATAATCTACCATAGTTCATGGGAGATATCGCATTCAGTAGTGATCCAGAATTATATGGGTTCATCTTCATAAAATAACGTTTATGAGTTAGTTTCCGGCGTTTAATCGTTTCGTTTCCCGAATATGACCACCAGAATTATTGTTGACAAGTTAGTAAATTTCTGCTCTTCTTGACATACTTGCGTGTAATCACATGGGATATTATGTGTCCTTACTGTTTGTAGGTGTGTGAGTGACGAATGGTCGTGATGACGCTTGGGTGTGGCTTCTGGTTAAATCTCATCATGCGTCTATTATCATCAGGTTTTCGATTTAGATTCGTTTTGTTTCGATTGAGTTGATAGGACGCGACGCTGACGCTCCAGCCTCGCGTTTTAATTTTATTTTATTTTTCCGCCAATCTTAAACCGCAAGGATGATCAACTGAACATTTTAATTCCTTTTGTTCGTCGTGCGACTTATTTCCCCATTGTTCCCTTTTATTGAGGTCAATGACAATCAAATGAATATTAATGTGTTGTCCATTTTCACCTTTTCTTCAGCTAGGACATACTTGACATTGATTTGGGAATTCCCAAGTCCAATTGGTTTGTTTTCCTCGAAACATTCGGCACGGATTTTCATTCCCTGCTCCGCCTCGGCTATCTTGTTCTAGATTTCACTTTATAACGCTTTGACCCCGGTACCATTTTAAATCACAAAAACCAGGCGCGCGCCGAGCTCCGTTTCCTGTACTCACTAACTCGTTTTATCATGGAAATAGGCAAAGTGAATATAAAAACATGTAGTGAACATATTTTCCTATATACTTCAATGTGATGATTTTGAAACTTGGACTTCTGCACGACACAGTAGTATGGTCAGTGATGCCAAGGTCAGAAATATTAAAAAGCCTTGTTAAATTCTGTTTGAGTATCTCTGGCCACTCTTTTCACACCTACAGGAACTTTTATAAATTTTTTAATTAAATTTTCCAGATTCTCTTCTTGTCATTGCCGATGAAAAATCGAAAAGCATTGTCCACATCGTATTCGTCATTGATATCGTAACCGACCGTTCAGAATCACTTCCCCCTCGAGCTTCCTCATTTCTTAGTACCTGTTCTTGAGCAACACCTTTCCCTTCTATTCCGTATAGATCCTCATCCTATTCTTCATCTCGGATGGCCCCCTTGTTGTTTTCTTCACGTTGGTTCTCTCTTTCAACGTCACTATCATCAAACTCTTCGTCCAGCTCCTGCAAGTACTGTACGGATTTCCTCTTGGCTTGTGTACATTATCCATGTTCGTGCAGGAGAGAAAAAACCGGAAATAATGAACGAACTAACTAGAAGAGGTTGGCTGACATTATTGGTGTTTTTATTTCTCCAAAACTCGACAATTTGCACTTGTTCCCAAGTTATACGGTTTAGATCTCATAGTTATTCCGGAGGCGTCATGACTTGTCACACTCATTTCCGCTCACTGCACACCTCACATATTGCGTCTTTTTCAAGATAATAAGCTATTGCAAATGGGAACGCTATCCAAAAGGTTATTTCTCTTGGAAAGTTCTTCCATTCAATATAAAACCCGTTATGGGACGCTATAAATGGTATATAATGATGACTTCAGATAGAAAAATACTATTGCAGTAGCAATAATTTTTGCGCAATAATATGTCAAAGTTCCGGTGTGGTGCCATACAGTACTTCCATTTTCTTCATAATAGTATGGATATAAGTTTGGCGCAGGGGCCGCCCATTTCGGTAAAAATCCGTAAAACTGCATAGAAATATCACTTTTAACCACTTTCTGACACCACATCAACGTCATTTAGGTAGTAAACCTAGAAAATGTTGACCCGTTGACATATTTTTTGCTGTCAATTAGCCAAATCAAATGGGATCGGGCTCAGCATCAGTAGGCATGATCTAGACATCCTATCGGACATTTTGGTACCAATCGCACTAGTTTTGGTCCATTTTTAAGGTAGTTATTCCACCTAGAAAGCTTGTTCCCATCTCAGATTGAAGAGTTGAACGAGCTGAACAAAACAAAACCGAAAAAGAAAATCATAAAAATACCGTATTTTGAGGAAGTTATGACCGTTTTATATTCCAACTTACGTACATAACTACATGCGAATGGAGCGTCATCAAGCGGAAAACCGTCTAGGAACTCGTTTTGAGCACTTCTGATCAAGATTCCATGGTTTTCTCGAACACCTATTTTTGACGTTATCACTGTATGTACTTCCATTCCTATATAAACGAGCATGGAAGTAAAACTGAGTTTCACATCTTGAAAATTGTTGTATATTGGAATAAACTCGATAATATTAACGAATTATGAGAAGGTTGGTGACATTATCAAGTAAACAACGATTATTGGAGGGCTGACAGTTGTACAGTTTCGACTAACGACGGCGTTATGCAATATCCAGGTAAGGATATATATATATATATATATATATATATATATATATATATATATATATATATATATATATATCAAGCTTCACTGTTGACCCAACAATAATTTTTAACCTTTTTTATCCTGCAGGTATTTTGCCTAGTTGTATATAGAAAATGATACAAAAATGTTTATTAAAATGAGCTTTTTCAAATGGAAACAAGATCAAAAAATCACTTGAGAGTTTTAAAAGTTTTTAAAATATTATTTCAATCTTCAATACTATTTCAATCTTCCTCCAGGTCGAAGTCGGTCGTCGATGTCATCTTCGATTCCTCTGTCCCCAACAAGTTTGTTATAAAATCTTTTGGCATCTGGTGGAATGAAATAGAGGAGGCTCTTAAGGTCTGAGCTTGGGGGTGGTTATTTGCTTGCTAGTGGGCCAAAGTATTTCAAGATCGAAATCACCCGCCTTGAAAATGAAAGTATAGAGATTTTCGTTTCCCATCAAAATGTACGCCGTATTGGTTGAAACCATCATGAAAACTTCTATCCGACAGCGTCCTTCTTATTTTGGCTTGAGGTCGAAAGTGATCCGCGATGTGGGCTCGACCGTAGCAGCCAAAAGCGCGAACTCGGACGCTGTCGTTAGGGGCGACCAGGAATACGATTTAATAATCTGGAGGATCGAGCAATAGCATTTAATCTGGCCCGGAACTCGCTGATCACAATGAGACCACCCTCATGAAAATCAGTTCAGCCGGTTGGTCGTGATGCCGTCACACACACAAACTTGCGACTTATGAAAGAATAGGATAAGGTGTGATAATGAAATTCATCCGCCAATCGGACGTCGCTTACCAGACGGATATCAAACAAAAGAGTTTCGCGAAAACCAGCTAAGCTCCTATCATTGTTGCTTGACCGCTATTTTCATAACTAACTATTGTCGCTTACCTGGTTCTTGCAGATGTCGGGTGAAAGGGTGGCGCTTCCCTGGTAATTGCTTAATTTGAAAACCCACATACTGCTCGTGTCGCTTTCTTTTCCACTAATAGTTCATTTAAAACGTAGTAGAGGGCACTATGGCCGTGAGAGAATGATAGGTCTCAACAACGAATCCAACCGTACATATAACTCATTTTCGGAAATTTTGTCGCTTAACTGGTTATTGCATAACGCCGTCCTGGTGACTTTATTAAGTAAACAGTGATTGTTGGAGGGCTGACAATTGTACAGTTGTACGATATCGACTTACACGACCGATACAAACTTTGAAAACCAGTTTGAATACCTACGTTGCATGACAAATACAGATCCGGCTGCATGACCGAAACTTCGGATAGCGCTAGCTGAGATTTGAAAAACGCTGCAAGTTCCTTGTCACATGGCTTTACTATTCTATTGAATGTACCTGCTGAAATGTTGGCTGTTCATTTATTGTTTCATTCATGTGCAATAATTTAAATAGCTTTTTTTAAATGGTTTCCCCCAATTTTGGCCCTCAAAAACACGAATTAGGCTCATATTTTTGACAAATAGTCTTTGATCATTTATATTGCCGTTTAACTGTCTTGATCCACCTGTTGATACTACTTCCAGGGTTATTATACAAATTTATGGTGATTACAGATAATTCCCCAGGTTTTTGACTAATAAAAAATTAACTTTGCACACTTTCTGCATGAATTTTGCAAGAATTTTCCACTCTCCGATCGAAATCGACTTCATATTCGGTCTTCTAGCCATAAGACACATGAAAACGATACCTCACAAGCTAATGTTCACCAAAACCTCAAAAACCCTCGAAAAACCCTATTTTTACACCCCATGGTTTATTCCGATCGGGCTGCCAAGCTTCGGAGCAAATCGTGGATGGAAATGTGTTCCCAAATGAGGACCCAAACTGTTTGCGGAAGAACGACGATTTTAGACCATATTTTAACGTAAATTTAAGGATGAAACTTCGTTAAGAACCTCTATTTTCCACTCTTTGGTCAAAATCGACTTCATATTAGGTCTCCTCGTCCTAAAAAACATGAAAAACTACTTACGAAAAAATGCTTACCCCTATTTTTCACCCATAACACCCCTGGATATATTCCGATCGGGCTGCAAAGTTTCGTGGCACAACTAGGGCCCAAATGGAGCATGTGTGCGAAAGAACGAATTTTTTAGACCGAAATTAAAGTAGATATGGATGATACGGCGGACGGACATTGCATTTTTGGAATCTACACACCTTGAAACGTAAAAGGAAAACTTTGAGGGGGATGTGATACAAATTTTTGCTGAGCGAATACATAGGTGCACTATTCACAGAATGATAAACCAAAAGAAGAAGAAAATGAACTTCTGCACACCCCATTACACATTTTGGTTTATTATTCTGTGAATAATACTCCTATGTATTCGCTCAGCAAAAAGTTAGTATAAAACCGCCTCAAAATTGTTGTTTTATTATTCTGTGAATAATACACCTATGTATTCGCTCAGCAAAAATTTTTTATAAACCCCCTCAAAGTTTTTTCTTTTCCGTTTCAAGGTGCGTATATCCATCCGCCGTACGCCGTCCGCCGTATCACGCATACCGGCTTCATTTCTGGTCTAAAAAATTCGTTCTTTCGCACACATGCTCCATTTGGGCCCTAGTTGTGTGCCGAAACTATGCAGCCCGATCGGAATATTCCCAGGGGTGTTATGAGTGAAAATGTGTATAAAAATAGGTACTTTTTGTGTTTTAGTAACATGTTACTAACATGAGCTTTTGAGGTATCGTTTTCCATGTTTGTGGGGACGGGAAGACCGAAAATGAAGTCGATTTTGACCAAAGAGTGGAAAATTGATGTTGTACCAAATGTTCGGCTCCCAAAATTGATTTTTTATCAGTCAAAAACCTGGGAAATTGTCTGAAACCACCATCAGTTTCTAACACTAGAAGTAGTATTAGCAGCTGAAGCAACACAATTAAATGATACCATCAATTATCAAGGATAGTTTGAAAAACGCTGCAAAGTCCTTGTCACATGGGTTTATTATTCTATTGGACATACCTACAGAAATGTTAGCTGTTTATTTATTGTTTCTTTCATATAAAATAATTGAAATAGCCATCTCTGGTGGTTTCCACCAATGTTGGCCCCCAAAACGCGAATTAGGTACGCTCCTTTTTTTTTTTTTTTTTTTTTCAAATCATCTTTGATCATTGATAGTACCATTTAATCGTCTTGATCCATCTGTTTGAGGTTCTAGCGAAGTTTCAGCCTAAAATTTACGTTAAATTTTGGTCTAAAATCGCCGTTCTTCTGCACACAGTTTGGGCCCCCATTTGGGAACTAATTTGGGTCCTAGTTGTGCTCCGAAGCTCGGCAGCTCGATCGGCATACACTCGGGAAAAAATATTGAGGGGGTGTTATAAAAATTTTTTGCTGTGCGAAAAAAAGGGGGGGGGGGGGAGGGCGTACCTAAGTCGTGTTTTGGTGGCCAAAATTGGTAGAAACCATCAGAAATAGCCATTTCAATTACTTCCGCCAGATTACTTAGCCAGAATTTCCGCAATAGAATAATAAACCCATGTGACAAGGACTTTGCAGCGTTTTCAAAATTTTTTCTTTTCCGTTTCAAGGCGTATAGATTCAGAAAATGCAACGTCCGTCCGCCGTATCATGCATACCGGCTTCATTTTCGGTCAAAAAAATTCGTTCTTTCGCACACGTGCTCCATTTGGGCCCTAGTTATGTCCCAAAACTTTGCAGCCCCATCGGAATATACCCAGGGGCGTGAGTGAAAATGGATATATAAATATGTACCTACGTTTCGTGTTTTAGTAACATGAGCTTTTGCGGTGTCGTTTTCCATGTTTTTTGGACGAGAAGACCGAATATGAAGTCAATTTTGACAGATGAGTGGAACATTGATGTTCTAACGAAGTTTCAGCCTAAAATTTACGTTAAATTTTGGTCTAAAATCGCCGTTCTTCTGCACACAGTTTGGGCCCCCATTTGGGAACTAATTTGGGTCCTAGTTGTGCTCCGAAGCTCGGCAGCTCGATCGGCATACACTCGGGAAAAAATATTGAGGGGGTGTTATAAAAATTTTTTGCTGTGCGAAAAAAAGGGGGGGGGGGGGGAGGGCGTACCTAAGTCGTGTTTTGGTGGCCAAAATTGGTAGAAACCATCAGAAATAGCCATTTCAATTACTTCCGCCAGATTACTTAGCCAGAATTTCCGCAATAGAATAATAAACCCATGTGACAAGGACTTTGCAGCGTTTTCAAAATTTTTTCTTTTCCGTTTCAAGGCGTATAGATTCAGAAAATGCAACGTCCGTCCGCCGTATCATGCATACCGGCTTCATTTTCGGTCAAAAAAATTCGTTCTTTCGCACACGTGCTCCATTTGGACCCTAGTTATGTCCCAAAACTTTGCAGCCCCATCGGAATATACCCAGGGGCGTGAGTGAAAATGGATATATAAATATGTACCTACGTTTCGTGTTTTAGTAACATGAGCTTTTGCGGTATCGTTTTCCATGTTTTTTGGGACGAGAAGACCGAATATGAAGTCAATTTTGACAGATGAGTGGAACATTGATGTTCTAACGAAGTTTCAGCCTAAAATTTACGTTAAATTTTGGTCTAAAATCGCCGTTCTTCTGCACACAGTTTGGGCCCCCATTTGGGAACTAATTTGGGTCCTAGTTGTGCTCCGAAGCTCGGCAGCTCGATCGGCATACACTCGGGATGTTATGGGAGGAAAGTGGTTGTAAGAGTAGGGGTTTTAGGGGGATTTTTGAGGTTTTAGTGACCCTGAGCTTGTGAGGTACCGTTTTGCATGTTTTTTAGGGCGAGAAGACCGAATATTAAGTTGATTTTGACCTAAGAGTGAGGAATTGAGGTTGTAACGAAGGTTAAGCTCCCGAAATTACTTTTTTATGTGTCAAAAACCTGGGAAATTGTGTGAAATCACCTACATTTGTATAATAACACTAGAAGTTAGTAGTATTAGCAGGTGAATCAGGGCAATTAAATGTTACTATCAATGATCAAGGATAATCTGTAAATGAAAAGCCGAGCCTAATTCATGTTTTTTGGGAGCCAAAATTGGTGGAAACCATCAAAAATAGCCATTTCAATTGTTGCTCATGAAAGAAACAGTAAATGAACAGCCAACATTTCTTTGCGTATGTCCACTAGAATAATAATCCCATGTGACGAGGACTTTGCAGCGTTTTAGATTGATCGCGGCCCCTTGAAAGTATAAGCCATGTAACGCCTATTTTTCTAACTGGATCGGTCCACAATGTTGGTGTAAACTTTCTTTGGTTTCAATGGATAAGAACCGCAGTTATTTTTTCGCAACACGTCTGTTCAAACTTAGTAGCTACAGTGTTCTTTAAAGTTGAGCCTAGGTCATCCATTATTGAAAGTTAATTCATGATTTCAATGAGAATATGTTTGGTGGCAACGCAGTTTTTCGACATAACTGTATTGGCGTTCCACATAATGAGATTTAAAACTGCTAAAAGTTTAAATCTCATTATGTCGAATCCAGTACACACACACACACACACACACACACACACACACACACACACACACACACACACACACACACACACACACACACACACACACACACACACACACACACACACACACACACACACACACACACACACACACACACACACACACACACACACACACACACACACACACACACACACACACACACACACACACACACACACACACGCACGCACGCACGCACGCACGCACGCACGCACGCACGCACGCACGCACGCACGCACGCACGCACGCACGCACACACACACACACACACACTCACTCACTCACACACACACACACACACACACACACACACACACACACACACACACACACAACACACACACACACACACACACACACACACACACACACACACACAACAGATTACACGATCAACAGAATAATCAACAGATTACATAATTCGGCCTGGAGTTAGGTTTTTGAGATGATTTGTGAGCCAGGTCACAGCTACATTCTGAATTTCCCCAATAGAGGATATGTATATGCTGCTGAAATGTTGGTGGTTCCAACGGATAGGTGGGTGGTTACATAGGTTTAAGTAGGTAATTCAAGGAAAAAACGTTGTAATTGCAAACGAATTTCGCAATCGGATTGTGACGAAATTCCTTTCGAATCTCCAGTGGACCAACTCGTACCTACGCTACGCTCCAAGGTTTGGCTGATTTAGTCTATGCTTTCATACAGAAATGGACGATTCGAAGTAACCGCTTTTGCGCATGGACAAGCTGAAGTTTGCTCAAGCAAATAATGTAACCATCCGGGATACTATAGTCGTATAACGGGATTTGATATCAGAGTGGTAAAATACGCAGGGATTAGTGGTGCATGAATTGAAAGAGGATTTTGCCTACAACATGCTGGAATATGAGTGTTTGGTCGCAGCACTGTGTTTCTCCTTCACATCTACTACTCACGAACGTGATTATTCATCTAAACCTACGGTGGTGAGGAAACAAAATTGTTAAGTACAGTAAAGTGTCGCATGGCTGTAATTTTGGTCGTACGCTGCTGTACGTACGTTGTACGCTGTCATAATGAATGAATGAATTGAATCATTAAAAAAAAAAAAAATCCTGCGCACGTGCAACGGGAGTTAGGTTTTGTAAGCGCGTTGAGACATCACGTGACGAAATTGCCTCAGGCCCTCGACTAGATCATTCAAATTATACGTTGGAAGTTATTACGGCCGCATCGGGACCTGTTAGCTCGTCACGATGAGGAAGGTTTAAATCTGAGTCTTGCTCTAACGTAAACCTTCATCTCTCTGGATACCGGTTGTCGGTTGCTACAGACGTACAAGCTCGTTGTTTCCTCGGCGATACTCAGTATTTTCATCATATGGTATTCTTAGTGAATTACCGAAGAAAAGTCGCTGTTGCAAGGACACCAACGTGTTTTTCAATAATAAACCTCCAGAATCAAGCGTGCAGTTTGTTTCAACCCCCCCCCCCCCCCCCTCACCACCACCCACCAGAACTTGTTGGTATACGTTTCAAATTGGGGTATGTGCATGGGTCGCGAAAGCGGTTTATATTATTTTTTAATGAAACTAGAGTCCATTCTGAGAACTTTGACACCAACCGTACTGTTCTACGATGGTTAGTTTTTTTCCCCCTACCTTTTCAGTTTCAACCAATTCTGACGTCACAGTGGGCATGGGGGTACCGCCCAGGCGAGAGGTGTGCAGTGACGTAAAAATTGGTTGAAACTTGGAAAAATCACAGAAATAGAACTATTTATTGTAGGGCAGCGCGGTTGGTGTCAAAATTTTCTGGATGGAATCTACTTTCATTTGAAAAAATTAAATAAATACGTGCGTCACTACCTCATAAAAAAATGAAGTAAAATTTTAAAAACCGTCCGTCCGCTATCCACTGCTATTTGGCATGCAGGTCCCATTTGATATCTAATTGGTGACATTTTTTAAAAGCCCTAGCTCGAAACTTCATAGAAAGGTTGTTTTTCGTCTAATTTTTAGGATCCAATGAGGCCATTCGGAGTAGACGGTACCATTTTTTTCGAGTGCCTACTTGAATTTTTGAAACTTTCCTTGATAAAAATCTGTTTCTCATGAACATATACCTATATATTTGGAGTGGAGTTCTATTCTAGGTTATCGACCGTTTCGTCAATACTTGGAGAGGATGTTAAGGTTCGGGCAAAGAGAAGACGAATCTCCCGACGTTTCGGCAGTTTATTCCGCCATATTCATGGGAGAGTTGTAGATGGTGTTTCGATACAATTGTGTGCAAAATGTGCAAAATTATCACAGCAAATGTAGAAACGAAATTACAGCTTTCTCGGCTCATGTCCGATTCACAACTCCTGTGCCGCCCGCACTCCTGCTGGGTACCGATCGAGCATCGTATTGCGAACAGCCAAACTCGTTAGTCGAGCTCCCCATTGGGGGGGACTTGAGAAGGTTGAATTCCGCTGGAAATGCATTAGAAAGGTGATACCTGGCCAGTTGACGGTCCTAGAAGACAAAGCGGTCGACGAGTGGTTGCGCCATTTCCCCGCTCCATGAAATCCGTCGATTACGCTCCACCTTGACCTTGTATTGGTCATGTGGGTCCACGTTCCGCTCTTTCTCACACCGCTTCAAATCTCTAGTTGAAAATGTTCCTAATTGTGTTAGAATTTGGTTTGTGTTTCTGCGTTCCGAGAATTTACTCAACATGAATATTGTTGGTGGATCAAATTGTCCGAGTTTTTTCCCCTAATAGAAGAAAAGACGTTTCAATGGGTCCAATATGTTCAGTGTATGAAACTTCCCGTTTCTTTTCCGTTGCAGAGCATTTTGAATCCATCCCATGCTTTTAAAATTGTTCATATTATTATAAGTGCATATTATTGTAGGTACGCCTCGCATTTATAAATACAGGTCTCGTGTAGGTAAATGAAAATTACGCAACTCCATACGAGATAGGAAATTTAGAACTTCGTCAGAATTTTTGTTTGGCAAACGGAAGGATGATTCGAAGATGAGATAGGGTGAAGTTCCGTAGACGCCCCCATTTTTCGATTACTACGATTATTGGGTGGGTGTGTGCGCGCGCGCGTGTAAAAAACACGTGTGTGTGTGTGTGTGTGTGTGCGCATGCGTGCGCACTACGTCGCCGTAATATCGAAATTTATGTCTATAGTGGGGGGGGGGGGGGGCAGAACGCGGGATTATCTGCAAATCTTGTGTTCGCTGCCTGTATTCTCAACTTTTGAAGCTCCCATACGACATAGGTATAAGAAACGATAGGTAGGTAGCAGCAACCTAACCTTGGATCAATCAGTCAATTTATTCACAGCATTCCTGGGGCATTGTTTTAATGATAACATCATCTACTCTATTATAGGTAGTCAAACATTTACTTTAGCTGTTCATATCGCGTCGCTAGTGAAGAAATTAGGTAAATAAATTGCACAATGAATTCATCATCATCATAGATCAGTTACTCATATACACTTCCAGACAATCTGGAATGAGTGAGATTGATCTATACGCCACCATAAGGGACGTCTACTGTAATGCATGCATTACTCTACGGGATGTTTGCAGGTCAGAATCGGTAAATAGCTAAAATGGTTGGACGGGACAGAGGGATTATTTAAACAAAGACAGGTATGCCTTCACTGAGAAGGGAATTCAAAAGGAGTTGAAAATTGAGGTTAGTAATTTCCAAAACTGGAATATTTTTTGTGAATTTATGAAAAATCAAGTAGTAATTTAGTGCACTCAACAATAGGTAAAATTGCTTATGTTTGGGGGGGGGGGGGGGGATGCGGTGACTTGAAACAGAAAACGCTGCAAAGTCCTTGTCACATGGGTTTATTATTCTATTGGACATACCTACAGAAATGTTGGCTGTTCACTTATTGTTTCTTTCATGTGCAATGATTTAAATAGCTATTTCTGATGGTTTCCACCAATTTTGGCCCCCAAAACACAAATTAGGTTTTTTTCAAATTATCTTTGATCATTGGTAGTGCCATTTAATCGTCTTGATCGACGTGTTGACACTTTTTCTAGTGTTATTATACAAATTGATGGTGATTTCAGGCGATTTTCCAAGTTTTTGCCTCATAAAAAATCAAGTTTGGGAGCTGAACCTTTGGTAGAACCTGAATTTTCCACTCTGGTCAAAATCGACTTCATATTCGGTCTTCTCGTCCCCAAAAACATGGAAAACGATAACTCAAAAGCTCATGTTACTAACATGTCACTAAAACACAAAGCAAAGTCCTTGTCACATGGGTTTATTATTCTATTGGACATACCTACAGAAATGTTGGCTGTTCATTTAATGTTTCTTTCATGCGTAATAATCGAAAAAGCTATTTCTGATGGTTTCCATTAATTTTGGCCCCTAAAACACAAATTAGGTACGTACGCTCCTTTTATTTTTTTTTAACTATCTTTGATCATTGGTAGTGCGTGCCATTTAATCGTCTTGATCCACGTGTTGACACTTTTGGTTTATTATTCTGTGAATAATACACCTATGTATTCGCTCAGCAAACAATTTTTATAACACCCCCTCAAAATTTTTTCTTTTCCGTTTCAAGGTGCGTAGATTCCAAAAATGCAATGTCCGTCCGCCGTACGCCGTATCACGTGTACCGGCTTCATTTTCGGACTAAAAAAGTCGTTCTTTCGCACACATGCTCCATTTGGGCCGTAGTTGTGTCCCGAAACTTTTCAGCCCGATCGGAATATACCCAGGGATGTTATGAGTGAAAATGTGTGTAAAAATAGGTACTTCTTGCGTTTTAGCAACATGGTAGTAACATGAGCTTTTGAGGTATCGTTTTCCATGTTTTTGGGACGAGAAGACCGAATATGAAGTGGATTTTCACCAAAGAGTGGAAAATTGAGGTTCTACCAACTGTTCAGCTCCCAAAATTGATTTTTCGTGAGTCAAAAACCTGGGAAATCGACTGAAATCACAATCAGTTTGTATAATAACACTAGAAAAAGTTTCAAAATGTCGATCAAGACGATTAAATGGCATAATGGTCAAAAATAATTTGAAAAAATAAAATAAAAAAAAGGAGCGTACCTAATTCGTGTTTTGGGGGCCAAAATTGGTGGAAACCATCAGAAATGGCTGTTAGAATTATTTCATGTGAACGAAACAGTAAATGAACAGCCAACATTTCTGTAGGTTTGTCCAATAGAATAATAAACCCATGTGACAAGGACTTTGCAGCGTTTTTCCAGTGTTATTATACAAACTGATGGTGATTTCAGACGATTTCTCAGGTTTTTCACTCATAAAAAATCAATTTTGGGAGCTGAACATTTGGTAGAACTCGATTTTCCACTCTTTGGTCAAAATCGACTTCATATTCGGTCTTCTCGTCCCCAAAAACACGGGAAACGATATCTCAGAAGCTCATGTTACCAACATGTTGCTAAAACGCAAAAAGTACCTATTTTTACACACATTTTCACTCATAACACCCCTGGGTATATTCCGATCGGGCTGAAAAGTTTCGGGACACAACTACGGCCCAAATGGAGCATGTGCGCGAAAGAACGAATTTTTTAGACCGAAAATGAAGCCGGTACACGTGATACGGCGTACGGCGGACGGACATTGCATTTTTGGAATCTATTGCACCTTGAATCGGAAAAGAAGAAAGTTTGAGGGGGTGTTATAAAATTTTTTGCTGAGATGTAGGTGTATTATTCACAGAATAACAAACCAAAATCCACCAAAATTTCTTCCTAAATATAAGTGGATCATAGTTATTGTAGGTCATCGGTAAATGGCTAAAAATGGTTAGACGAGAAGAGATTATTTAAACAACGACAGGTATGTCTTCAAGTCAGTTCGTTACTTCAAACATTCGTTCATGTGATCAGTCTACTTGACTGGAACTTACGTTTTACCTATATACCTACCTACTTTTTTTGTTATAGATTGTGAAAACGATAATCATGAATCCTTCAATGTTTGAAATACCTACTCCACTATTATTTCCACCTGCTCATATCACTATGTTCAGTGTGGGCTTCTTTACTCAGCTCATTGTTTTTGCTTCCACACTACCCAAGGTAAGGGCAGCTTCATGCATGAGTCGACAGAAATTATCTCCAAAATTAACATTTCCGCTCGCATTTTGATTTACAGGCGTCAACGAAAACATTGTTTCCGTGTCTGTCCATCGTTCTGTCTGTGTGTACGCAATCCCTTGTAACCACAATATCTTATCGAAAGAACATTTCTAACGAGCGCGTTTTGTGTTTTCTTCAACCCCGTCTCCATTAACTGTTATGTCATGTGCTGTTTTGGACCGCTGTTTGGTCGTTGAACAAGTACCGTCCATAATTGATGTAGTATTGTGCAACTTGAGCTGAGGCGACCTCGACCTTGAGGAGGGCTGCCACTGCCGCTACCTACCTACCTACCCATAAGGTGGGTGGTGTCTGCCTTATCCATGATTCATGACGTTTCTTCTTGGCGCGTCGCTCTCACTAAAATACAGGAGTCTAATCCGAGTGTGAGTCTGTCGTTCTCATTTATAATTTACAGCATTCAGCATTTCCGACTTCAGTTTTCCTGTCAAATTACTATTTTTTCCAGCTAAATGAATTTTGGTTTATTGTTTTCAATAATGACCCTTTGGATTCGGCCATGAAAAAAAAAAATTATGATTCCCCCCCCCCCCCCCCCAAATTTCATGGTTCAAGCTTCAAAGGTGGTAAATTACGAATATCGAATAACAAAAATTTCCGTCCATCCGCCATACGCCATCCTCGGCTTTTTCCTTAGTTCCCATGAACCAAAATTACGAAATTTGGTATATGGGTCCCGTTTGTGCTCTAGTTGGTCCTCGAAGCTTGGCGCTAGTCACTCAGCTCTAAGGGGTGAAAAATAGGGGTTGAAATATCCGGAGTATCCCTAACTCGGAAAATTTTATTTTGAGGTGTGGGTTTTCTCGCATTTTTAAATAGCTTAATTGTTTCTAAATTGTTGAGAACATCTAGAGCATTCTACGATGTCGCCATAAAATTTACCCTAAAGAGCAGCGTTATGCAGGCATCAGCCTGGGTTGAGAGCGCACATCACTTGTCTCTCGACCAGGTAGCCGCCGTAGCGGAGTGGTCTAGGCTTCAAGTACACTTTTAAAATCAGAGTTTCGCATCCCGTTTCCAAGGACGAATATTTTTCACATCACATCAACAATTTCTTCACTACACTGCATTCGTTTTTCTTTTTGCCATTTTAGCTACTGCTTGAACATTCAACGCATGATATTCATTTGTAGTGGCGAATAGATACTAAACTGTGGAAGGGCTGTGATCTATACAGAAGGGTTATCTATAATGAGAGCTGTGATCTGTAACACAAGGTGGTTCTATACAGAATAATAAACCGTTGTGTAGGGATTTGCAACGTTTTTTCATCCAGATGAAACCTTTCGAGTTCCGCATAGCTTTTGAATATCAAATTCAATTCATCTGAGTCAACATTTTCAAGCCCAAATCAAATTTATCTTTTCATCCATAATTTCGAAGAATATTGTACAAGGTATCGGTATCAGCCTCTCTCTATGGAAGATGGTTTCCGGACAATCCGATCTGGGACAACTTTCTTATATCCTTTGACATTCACATTGATTGTTTGACTAGAGGAGTATGTTCGCTTTTTGCGGTACATGTGAGAGAGCTGTATCTATCAGAGTTGTTGTTGAAAATGAAATTCTGCACCATTTGAGGCCGACTGGACCTCTCCATAACCATATTTTTGACAAAATTTCTAAAGCGTCTTTTTTGATTTCTCTGTTTACAACGTAGTGAAAATGGGTGATCCTTAGAAAACTTCGGTAAAAGAAAGTCACCGAAAGGATGACCAAAAATTTAGGTAGGTATATTAATGCGCTAATAAAAAGTCTATTAGTATTCTTCGCTCTCATATGCACGTGAGCTCCGAACTGATCGCCTTCATTTCAGAAGGAAGGATTAGAACGTCCTGTGAACGGTATATATTATAATATGTTTTATGAAATTTCTTCGCTTCCACCGATATTTATTATCATACCACCGCATTTCCAACCGCAATTGTCCTAACTATACGGCAGTTATGTAGCTCGGACCTAGGTATATTTGAGGTTTAGCTATTCGCCCGTTCAAGCCCGTTCAACTTGGCAATAAATTGGTAAACAGTAAATGCATAGATGTAAATTGACTACTACGAAAATTCATAATTTTTGTTCATAAAACTTGTAAAATACGTATAGTGAATGAACGAATGAATGAAATAACGTGCTTTATAATTATAAAAACGTAAATTACAAATTAATAAGGTATTCATTGACATAAGGCATTCATGAAACACGTGCTTTATAATTAGAAAATCGTAAATTACAAATTAGTAAGGTATTCATTGATATGCGTTGTAATCATGGCCTTTAACTAGTGAAATAACTTCAAACATTTCAAAATTCCTATTGTGTTATTCGTAAAGTTAATCTCCGGATGTTGATTCATGTTTCTACCCACTTTCATAACGTCTCCTTTTCATATTACCAATGCATCCATTCAACTTGGGCTTCCCTTTAGTACGAATGGGTGATGTAAGCATTCAGAAATAAGTACAGCTTTTCTGTCCCCTGAGAGGGGCAACCCAAACACCAGCAGTTTTGGAGTACAAAATAATATAATATATAATAATTTAGGAGGAATAATAAATGGCTGAAAGTTGCTGGAAAATGTCGTAAGCTCCGTGAATGGCCAAAAAATATGAGGTTGGCCATAATATTAGTGATTATTATGACAAACAATTTTGGCGTATAATAAAACGTACAGCTGAAGTTTGTAAATGAAGGTTTTATTATACAATACCTAGTCACAGAGACTGTTGCCAAAAGTAGAAGAGGGTTGAGTGCCACGTGCTCGCAATTATTCACTGGCCTGTTTTGTGGGGGATCCCATGTACGAAAGACAATTTGCCTCATGCGATTAGATTACAATGGTCGACGAACGTCAGTAAGTCTACTTAGCCCAGGAGCTAGTTATTGGATAACGACCTCGTCAGTGGCAAAACGTTCAAGTAGTGGTTTTTATGGTTCTTAGCTATCGAATTAAAAATTTAATGTATTGATAACCTCGACAGGGGAAACCTTACACGCTGCTATCGCGTGAGCTGTGTATGTGTCATAATTGATTGAGCTTGCGTGCGTCGTCTAAGTTGCAAATCTGTGATTTGGTGGTCATCTTCCTGTTCGATCCACGTGACACTGTCCCGTACATAACTGGATGTTTCCTTGGACAGCTTCTCACCATTTGAGGTTATAGGATCTCTAAACTGGTAATTTAAAGGGATAGCATGATGCAGGCTGCACTTGTAGCGCTGCACTGCACTTGTAGCTAACACGTGTCAGGGGCTTGAGGCTTCGATGACCATATACTCAGGAGCAAGACACAGTGCTCCTCTCCTTTGTTACCAACAATCCCATTTTTCAACGTTTTCCAGTGCTAAGGTGAGTTTTAAGATAAGTATGGAGTGTTTTCAATTTCCAACATTTTGGTGAACTTTGGTAGATTTGTTCATCTTGCAGCCGGGATCAGATATCATCATCTGAATTCTATCTACTTACCTACCTACCTGCCTACATACATACATATAAATATAATGCGTGAACAAAAATATCGAAGGCTAGGTATGAAGTATTTAATGTACCTACCGTCAGCTTTCGGTGATGTTTTGTAATTCACTAAGGGAACGATGGTTATATGATATGGAAGATATTTAGGTCTTGTAATTTGTATGTTTATGGTTTGTAATATTTATGAAATGAAGTACCATAACTCTTAGTCAATAGGTGGTAAGGTACTAGTTCAAACAGGTCGGTCATGTTGGTGAGGGTGAGGGGTGGGGGGAGGGGGCTGTTCGGAGAATCAGGAATTCAAACATGGTTGTCGAATCCCCATCTCAGCTGACTCGAGGTAAGGCATATTACAGGAATGTGCCAACACCCGCTTTTGACTTTGCTGGTACAACTCTTGATATCGAAATCTACTGGTATCACACCATTAGGATCAACACAACGTGGCGTTGACCTCTCTGTGGGACGGCCGTGACACATTAAATCATCGCCGCGCTCGTTTGATGACGAACCAGACCAGAGACAGTTCTCATGACACGGTGGTCATGAAACGGTGGCCAGTCATTCGAGCGCAAGTCTGCGGGTCTGCTTGTGCAGATGGGCTCTTGGGATCCCTCAGCCCTTACGTCACTCCCTAGGCCCCATACTTTGCTGTATACTGCTGGGTGTTTTAGTTGATTTTGGAGTCAGTAAATACTGATAATACTGATGATTGAAACGCATCAATATGCTTCATCATTCTTCCAAGGAATTTGGCATCTCGAAAACCGAAATTCCTGCCTGTCAAACTATTTCGGATTACGAAAAAAGAAAAAAAAATCGCGATGAGATGGTGGACTTAAAAGGCGACATCGATGTAGGTACTTAACAATGAATGACGAGAATGTGTTGGATCCGCATAAATACGAGTGTTCACAGTCAACACTAGTTTAATAAATTTTCCTACAAGTGAATATTGCACTGAATCGCCATGCTTGGTTCCACCGAGCAAGAATTGTACTACTAGTACACTTTGACTCCTAACGCTGATGGTTAATAAATGTGACAGTTTTCCAACTGCAGGCGACGAATGTCGCTACAACGTTAGGAAAGTGACAGTCTGTTTCACAAGGGCAGATAAGCGGAACACTCGGAGATAATAAAAACATTATTAGTATGTACCCCACCAAGGTTGAATAATTTTTTCTTCCGAACCTGAAGGAACGGATCTTGGGTATATGTAATGGTTCCTGCAGGATGGCGCCACGTCACACACCAAGCGACAGTTTTGCGAGAACCTCATCTCCCCGAGAGGCTATAGTTGCTCATTTGGTCTGGCTTAGATGAATTGCGAAAACTAGGTATGTATTGGACTGCTCAATTTTGAGTCTGAGATCGTCGGGGTTGTGTGAATCAAACCACGTTGGGTTTCGTTTGAGAGCGAGTAGGGGAAGCAGCATGGTTGTATTTGAATGTAATGGGAACCTGTGCTTTTGATCTAATTTAAATGAAAAGTTGGTTAAGGAATACATCTAGCTAATGTTCAAATTCATCTCGAGAGTCGGGGCGGGGCGGCTTGAATTATAGAAATGAGACTATGACAGAATATTGAATTGTAACGCTTAGTAACAACTATCTTGATGGTTCGGTTTGAAGGAGACCACAAAATATGCCGCGAGAATCCTAAAAATTTCATTTTGGACCATTGCCACATTGATTAAACCGGTTTGACACTGTTGAGGTAGGTTACATTTATTGTGAGAGCCATCACCCATAGGTTTATTGTGTCTGATTGGTCTTTACCACAAAATTTTTGCCATATTAGGATGTTTAAGGGGGTTGTCAACGTAACCCAAATTAATACTATTCTATGTAACCCACGGGTGATAATATAGGTTGCATTTTGAATGCAGTCATAACATATTTTCATAAACATTATAATGTTATTCATGTCACCTCTGACAACTCATTGTGGTTTACTTGTTTCAGGTAAACCATGTACCGTACTAACCCAGTTTTTTTGCCGACGCTTCATTCCCAATTGTAAGTTTTCAATTTTTGACTTTTCAGATTTTGATTTATGAACGGGCTATTTTTTCCATATCCTAGACAGACATAATATATGCTTTAATTTATTTTAATTACATGTTGTTTTATGTGGTAATGGTCAGCTTAAATCGCTTGACTAGGGCGAACCTAGCTAAACTCCACTGCTCTTAAAAAACGTCCAGTCCACCGGGAGCCTCATGGGGTGTAGTGTGTATTATGTCTACATGTGTGATTATGTGTACGTAGTATGTTCCTCTGACTCTTGTTGCTGTAGTCAACTAGACTAGTCTTTCAACGTTCAAGAGAACTATTATCAAATGGCTCAGAAAAGTGGATACCAATGTTTTTCTTACTGGCGCCATTTCCAGGGAAATTTCTGAAATGCAGACAGTACGATACCGTACTCGTATTCTTGTTATTGATTCCATAGTTATGATTACATACTGCAGCCACTTCTCTCTCGATAAGCGTGAAAGTTCCTATGTGATCTACTTCCTGTTGGATGGTTTTATTACTATAGCCATGTAAAACTAATGTGGAATGGTTGGTCAGGGTTAATTAACTGAACAGCTTTAAAGGCCTTGAGAACCCGAGAGGACGTCGGAATACTAAAAATAACAAGTTCAATATCCGTCCGTTATTGTTGACTCTCAGTAACCGACGGGTGACTCAGGCAGTTGATGAGTTGATTTTTTTTGGGTTAATTGGACGTGTAAAGTTGCGTTGTTTGTGACGAATGATTAGCGTTTACATAACAACAATTGCGGCAACAGCTGCCTGATAGGTAAATATGAGGTCGGGCGGAATCTGTTAGGTATTGTTGTTTTCATTTTTAAAACACGAAACAGTTGGATCAAGGCCGTGCAGTTCCCTCGCACTCTATTGTATGATATTGTAAACTGACGGAACGGAAGACGGGCACGGATAAACAAACTGGTGGATTCTTTTACTGTACACACGACGGATGAAACTGCAGTGCAGGCAAGGAGTAACTCTGGTAGCATATTTTTGGTAAAACCTGGGCTGTTATACAGCCATTAAATTATATTATACATATTATATTATGCATATTATATTATATTTATTTACGTGGAGTACATTATTTCTCATATGTATGTAAGCATTGCAGGCCTGTACGTATTCGAAGTATATTTAGTACAAATTATATTCCGTGTATATATATATATATATATATATATATATATATATATATATATATATATATATATATAAATTTCCACTTCGAGCGAGTTTTCTGAAAATTTCCTCCCTATAATAGCGGGCACATACATCATTAAATATTCTACGTTACCACGTGGGTCACCACACCTGTTGCATAGGTTCCTCCTGGCAGCCGAATCTATGTAGGTAGGAGTCCTCCATAGTTTGGTCATTGTTCTTGGAACAAGGGTTTTGAAACTGCGAATCCTTAAAACGAAAGTCGAAGAGGTGCGACTGCCTGACTTTGTCTTTCGAATTGTTGCTGCTCTGCCATTGCCCATCATTTTGGGCGCGTTTTGGTTTATTATTCTGTGAATAATACACCGATGTATTCGCTCAGCAAAAAATTTTAAACCCCCCCTCCCCCCTCAAAATTTTTTGTTTTCCGTTTCAAGGTGCGTAGATTCCAAAAACGCTGCAAAGTCCTTGTCACATGGGTTTATTATTCTATTGGACATACTCGTACCTAAAGAAATGTTGGCTGTTCATTTATTGTTTATTTCATGTGATATAATTGAAATAGCTATTTCTGATGGTTTCCATCATTTTTGGCCCCTAAAAACGAATTAGGTAAGCTCCTTTTAGCGAATTTTCGAAGAAAAGGAAGCTATTGTTCTCGGTCCAAAATTTTTAAAACTCGAATTTCCGAAAGATTTTTATACCAAAATCCGTTTCAGACCATCCTGAATTCCCTGCCGAAAGACACCAAAAATTATATGTATATATATATATATATATATATATATATATATATATATATATATATATATATATTTGTTTTCCCCTGGTATTGAACACTTTTTCTATACTTTCGCCTGCTAATGAACACTCGAAATGTGTTCATTATAGGTGTCCATTACAGCCGGTTTCTTGGCTGTATTGAACATTTTCGGTCACAAATATGTTCATTAACAGCCATAGAAGGGGCAACGTTTTCATGAAGTAAATCAAGTCGAGCAAGCTTCCAAGAGATCTCACTAGATGCCATGGAAGTAGTCCCAGGCCAGTATTTCAAGCAATCCTTCCACAACAGCCTTACCCCTCCCGTCGCCTCGCCATCATCTCAATGTTAGAAAAATTAGGCGAACATACAAATCAATACAAGATGTTCTGTATCAACATAGAGGCGGTGGAGGGGGTACTTGAAGATACAAATATAAAAATCGGTGAAAAAAGGTATCACTATGTAACAATCACGCAGATTTCGATTTTCAAGCTTATTCTGTCAGGCGAGGAGGTAGGATTGGAGTGGGGGTAATAAGTAATGATTATCTCATTCTTACAGTAAAAAATCGGAGAAAAAAAGGATTATTATGTAAAAATCACGCGGATTTCGATTTTCAAGCTTATTCAGTCATGGGAGGAGGTAGGAGTAGTAGTGGGGGTAATTATATGAATTATCTCATTCTTACAGTAAAAAATCGGGAAAAAAGGTATCATTATGTAAAAATCACGCAGATTTCGATTTTCAAGATTATGCCGTCATGGGAGGAGGTAGGACTAGAGTGGGGGTAATTAGTTCTGATTATCTCATTCTTACAGTAAAAAATCGGAGAAAAAAAGTATCATTATGTAAAAATCACGCGGATATCAATTTTCAAGCTTATTCTGTTATGGGAGGTGGTAGGACTAGTAGTGGGGGTAATTATATGAATTATCTCATTCTTGCAGTAAAAAATCGGAAAAAAAGGTATCCCTATGTAAAAATCACGCGGATTTCGATATTCAAGATTATTCTGTCATGGGAGGTGGTAGGACTAGAGTGGGGGTAATTAGTTATGATTATCTCATTCTTACAGTAAAAAATCGGAGAAAAAAAGTATCATTATGTAAAAATCACGCGGATCTCAATTTTCAAGCTTATTCTGTTATGGGAGGTGGTAGGACTAGTAGTGGGGGTAATTAGATGAATTATCTCATTCTTGCAGTAAAAAATCGGAAAAAAAGGTATCATTATGTAAAAATCACGCAGATTTCGATTTTCAAGATTATGCCGTCATGGGAGTAGGTAGGACTAGAGTGGGGGTAATTAGTTATGATTATCTCATTCTTACAGTAAAAAACCCTGCAAATCCCTGCACAACGGTTTATTATTTTGTATAGTATACCTACCCTTCCGTAACAGATCACAGCTCTATGTATAGATAACCCGTCTATATAATATGATATGTACTATTCTATACATATTATGTAGATCGCAGACCCTCCGTAGGTTAGTACCTAACCCCGTACACGTTACTAGGTACCTACCTAAATCACGAGTTAAATGTTGCCAAAATAATTCTGCCGATGACAAACAGTACCTAACAAAAAGAAACACACATAATGAAGTTCTGAAAAGAAATTGTTGATGAGGAGTGAAAAAAGTTGCAAAAGTACCTACCAACAAACTCCAGCCCCTTCTACGTAGATGGTATAATGAACCGTTGTGTAATAATTTACCGTTGAGTAATGATTTACCGTAGTATTAATTTACCCATCAATAATACTTCAACGTTTGTTCAAGTTTCACTACCTACCAACAAACTCCAAAAGAGCCATCATTTTTCAAATGAAATAATATCACAGAACAACCAACTCGACTTCATACTCCGCCAATATAATCAGGTGATCCCTAGCAATGATTTCATCTCCGCCAAATTTCCTATTGTGGGCGCGTCTCTGGTTACGAGATTTGGTTTGAATTGTATACAATTTCATTCACACTGGAGTCGAAAATGCCTGTCGGTGCAAACTTTGGGGCCTTACTGTGAACGAACGGCTGGACGTACGACGCTCCGGATGGTCTTAAAAAACTCGCAAGTTCAAGAACTATTTAAAACCGTAAAAATATTCACGTAAAAAAATGATATAGGCGTTTTGAAAATTTCAACCCCTATTTTGAACCCCTTAGAGAAGACTCACAGTAACGTCGAGCTTCGAGGACCAACTAGACCCCGAACGGAACCTATAACCCGAATTTCATCAATTTTCTTTCATGGTAACTAAGAAAAGTGGCCCGTACGGCGTACGGCGGGCAGACAGAAATATTTTTATTGCAGTTTTGGATTCTACATACCTTGAAACGTAAACCATCAAATTTTGAGGGGGGGTAAGAATTTTTTTTTTTCATGCTCGATTCCAATGGTTCATTATTGAAAATAATAAACCAACATCGGAGAAAAAACGCTGCAAATCCTTGCACAACGGTTTATTATTTTGTATAGAATACCCTTCCGTTACAGATCACAGCTCTATGTATAGATAACCCGTCTATATAATATGATAATATGTACTATTCTATACATATTATGTAGATCGCAGACCCTCCTTAGGTTAGTAGCTAACCCCGTACTCGTTACTAGGTACCTACCTAAATCACGAGTTAAATGTTGCTAATATAATTCTGCCGATGACAAACAGTACCTAACAAAAAGAAACACACATAATGAAGTTCTGAAAAGAAATTGTTGATGAGGAGTGAAAAAAGTTGCGAAAGTACCTACCAACAAACTCCAGCCCCTTCTACGTAGATGGTATAATGAACCGTTGTGTAATAATTTACCGTTGAGTAATGATTTACCGTAGTAATAATTTACCCATCAATAATACTTCAAAGTTTGTTCAAGTTTCACTACCTACCAACAAACTCCAAAAGAGCCATCATTTTTCAAATGAAATAATATCAAAGAACAACCAACTCGACTTCATACTCCGCCTATATAATCAGGTGATCCCTACCAATGATTTCATCTCCGCCAAATTTCTATTGTGGGCGCGTCTCTGGTTACGAGATTTGGTTTGAATTGTATACAATTTCATTCACACTGGAGTCGAAAATGCCTGTCGGTGCAAACTTTGGGGCCTTACTGTGAACGAACGGCTGGACGTACGACGCTCCGGATGGTCTTAAAAAACTCGCAAGTTCAAGAACTATTTGAAACCGTAAAAATATTCACGTAAAAAAAATGGTATAGGCGTTTTGAAAATTTCAACCCCTATTTTGAACCCCTTAGAGATGACTCACAGTAACGTCGAGCTTCGAGGACCAACTAGACGCCGAACGGAACCTATAACCCGAATTTCATCAATTTTCTTTCATGGTAACTAAGAAAAGTGGCCCGTACGGCGTACGGCGTACGGCGTACGGCGGACAGACAGAAATATTTTTATTGCAGTTTTGGATTCTACTTACCTTGAAACGTAAACCATCAAATTTTGAGGGGGGGTAAGAATTTTTTTTTTCATGCTCGATTCCAATGGTTCATTATTGAAAATAATAAACCAAAAGTATCATTATGTAAAAATCACGCGGATCTCAATTTTCAAGCTTATTCTGTTATGGGAGGTGGTAGGACTAGTAGTGGGGGTAATTAGTTATGATTAACCCATTCTTGCAGTAAAAAATCGGGGAAAAAGGTATCATCATGTAAAAATCATGCGGATTTCAATTTTCAAGCTTATTCTGTTATGGGACGTAGTAGGACTAGTAGTGTGGGTAATTATATGAATTATCTCATTCTTGCAGTAAAAAATCGTGGAAAAAGGTATCATTATGTAAAAATCACGCAGATTTCGATTTTCAAGTTTATGCCGTCATGGGAGGAGGTAGGACTAGAGTGGGGGTAATTAGTTATGATTATCTCATTCTTACAGTAAAAAATCGGAGAAAAAAGGTATCATTATGTAAAAATCACGCGGATCTCAATTTTCTATCTTATTCAGTCATTGGAGGAGGTATGACTAGAGTGGGGGTAATTAGTTATGATTATCTCATTCTTACAGTAAAAAATCTGAGAAAAAAAGTATCATCATGAAAAATCACGCGGATTTCGATATTCAAGATTATTCTCTCATGGGAGGAGGTAGGACTAGAGTGGGGGTAATTAGTTATGATTATCTCATTCTTACAGTAAAACGCTGCAAATCCCTGCACAACGGTTTATTATTTTGTATAGAATACCCTTCCGTTACAGATCACAGCTCTATGTATAGATAACCCGTCTATATAATATGATATGTACTATTCTATACATATTATGTAGATCGCAGACCCTCCGTAGGTTAGTACCTAACCCCGTACTCGTTACTAGGTACCTACCTAAATCACGAGTTAAATGTTGCTAAAATAATTCTGCCGATGACAAACAGTACCTAACAAAAAGAAACACACATAATGAAGTTCTGAAAAGAAATTGTTGATGAGGAGTGAAAAAAGTTGCAAAAGTACCTACCAACAAACTCCAGCCCCTTCTACGTAGATGGTATAATGAACCGTTGTGTAATAATTTACCGTTGAGTAATGATTTACCGTAGTAATAATTTACCCATCAATAATACTTCAACGTTTGTTCAAGTTTCACTACCTACCAACAAACTCCAAAAGAGCCATCATTTTTCAAATTAAATAATATCACAGAACAACCAACTCGACTTCATACTCCGCCAATATAATCAGGTGATCCCTACCAATGATTGGCCGTATTCACAAATTCCTATTGTGGGCGCGTCTCTGGTTACGAGATTTGGTTTGAATTGTATACAATTTCATTCACACTGGAGTCGAAAATGCCTGTCGGTGCAAACTTCGGGGCCTTACTGTGAACGAACGGCTGGACGTACGATGCTCCGGATGGTCTTAAAAAACTCGCAAGTTCAAGAACTATTTAAAACCGTAAAAATATTTACGTAAAAAAATGGTATAGGCGTTTTGAAAATTTCAACCCCTATTTTGAACCCCTTAGAGATGACTCACAGTAACGTCGAGCTTCGAGGACCAACTAGACGCCGAACGGAACCTATAACCCGAATTTCATCAATTTTTTTTCATGGTAACTAAGAAAAGTGGCCCGTACGGCGTACGGCGTACGGCGGACAGACAGAAATATTTTTATTGCAGATTTGGATTCTACATACCTTGAAACGTAAACCATCAAATTTTGAGGGGGGGTAAGAATTTTTTTTTTCATGCTCGATTCCAATGGTTCATTATTGAAAATAATAAACCAAAAATCGGAGAAAAAAAGTATCATTATGTAAAAATCACGCGGATCTCAATTTTCAGGCTTATTCTGTTATGGGAGGTGGTAGGACTAGTAGTGGGGGTAATTAGTTATGATTAACTCATTCTTGCAGTAAAAAATCGGGGAAAAAGGTATCATCATGTAAAAATCACGCGGATTTCAATTTTCAAGCTTATTCTGTTATGGGACGTAGTAGGACTAGTAGTGGGGGTAATTATATGAATATTATCTCATTCTTGCAGTAAAAAATCGGGGAAAAAGGTCTCCCTATGTAAAAATCACGCGGATTTCGATTTTCCAGCTTATTCTATTGAGGGAGGTAGCAGGACTGGAGTGGGGGTAATTATATGAATCACCCTATTCCCACAGTAAAAAATCGGCGGAAAAGGGTATCATTATGTAACTGAGGAACGTACTACAAAGTGATAACTATCAGACTCGCTCTGGAATGGTTTGAACTTCGCGGAAAAATTGATATAAATATTCAACAACCCCATTAATCAATATTACTAATCAGTATTTGTTGATCTGGTTTTCCACCACTGGAGTAGTGGAGTGGGACATTTCAGTTTTATATCACATCTCAACTTCTCGCACCAGCATTTATGTCGTCAATAGGTCCTGGTTTAAACATAAGTAGGTAGGTACCTACGAAATTGCCTATACGTAAGCTATTCGACCAGTTATGGAAAGTGCCTCTACTTCATGTTCCTCATCGTCAGTTGCCGGTTAAAATATTAGGTAAGTAAGTTTTTGTTGCAGATAAATATCCTTAGCCATAGCTACTTGATACCTACCTCAAAATGTAGATGTGAAAATGATGTAGGTATAGTTTGAGCCGTTGTCAACACTATAATCAATAATATAAGTAGTTATAGAAAAATGGGTAATAATTTAAAATTTCACCCCGTCACTCAAATGTGATTAGCTCAAATGAGATCAGAATTGAACTCATCACACAAATGTGATGAGCTCAAATGTGATCAGAATTGAGTTCATTCGCTTTGTTTCATCACGCTGATTAAATGTAATACCTACACTAGGCAAAATGATGGCACGGAATCGGCGGGGAGAATTTTTAAATTTTCACTGAAAATTTCCTACTGATAGATACTGCTACGCAGGATGGAGCGGGAAAGCAATGTAACGTCGGTTTCCGAAGGTCTAACGAGATCATTCAAAATTTATTGATTACAAGAAACCTTCTAGTTGTTATACCGATTTTATCAGATTTTTAGAAATAGTTTTTGGTTTAAAAAAACAAAGTTTGCGCTAAATATCTGTACTTTTTGAAACTTGAGCAAACGTTGAAGTATTATTGATTGGTAAATTATTACACAATGGTAAATTATTACACAGCGGTAATTTATTACACAACGGTTCATTATACTATTCAAACGCAGAAGGGGCACCAACACAGGTAAATTATTACACAACGGTTTATTGTTTACCGTATGCTTCACGAATTAACTACAAATAATTAATGATTGAATGATTGAATCCCGCGCATATTATGTAGGAAACTTCAATTCCGGAGCCGGCTCCAGTACTCGATTTAGGGCTTTCATGGGGGTAGCTCGAGGGTATTGACCAATGAAAAAAGCGATCTACGCAGAAGGGGCATTTAGCCAGGTGAATAATAAACCTTTGTGTAATAATTTGCATCGTTTTTATTGCACTCTCGGATTCTACATACCTTGAAACGTAAACCATAAAGTTTTTGAGGGGTTTAAAAAAAAATTTGTCTTGCTCGATTCCAAAGGTTCATTTTGAATATAATAAACCAGAACGCCTCAAATCCCTACACACCGGTTTATTACTTTGTACAGA